>JARSSU010024505.1:0-58235 GCA_029619165.1 Eurosta solidaginis
GGCCGTGACGGCTTTTCCCGCTCTCTCTGCCATCTCCCGGCCCCCCTCTCCTTCTCTTTCCTCCTCTCCTCTTCCCCCTCGAGAGCGCCCCCCTCTCCCTTTCCCTTCGTACCCCTTTCTGTTTTTTTTTACCTCCCACTCGAAGGTTGTTATTCGACACCCAATCCGCGATCAAAGCACTCCAAGGCGGAAGCACTTCCTCGAAGATTGCTATAGATTGCAGACAGTCGCTAAAAATAGCCTCTCTGTGTACCGCAATGGGGATGTGCGTCCCGGCCATAGTGGTGTACCTGAGAACTATTCTTTTTTATGAGCTAGTGAGGAAAGCCACTGAACAAACCGGGGTAATTAAGTTAAGGCAGCTTCCTCCTCCTCTTTGCACGTGCAAATATTTCCTTATGCTGCATTTTTCGAAAAATCCAACGTCAGATGATACTGGATCCCACATGCGAGGTATCTCGACAAACTTTGTCTCGCATAAATGAGAACCGAACTAGATTCCATAAAAATCTAAATCGTTTCTCCTTAGGTCCATGATCGCGATATTATTGAAACACTGTCTGATTGGTGTACACGGTGAATGCATGGGAATCCCAAGGAATGACTTCTGCCAAAAATGGCACGAATAACAGACAAAAAATGTTGAAAACTTTTTCTGCAAATGTCCGTCTCTAGCTTGAACACGCATGGAGTTTCTGAAGCACTCCATCGGCAGTTTAGCGGAGGCTCTGCAGAACTGAAGGCATCCTTCGCTACACATACAAATTGCTTAAGAGTTTTACATAGATAAAGCAGGAGTGGATAAACTCATTTAGTGGTATCACAATGGGCCACGGCCATGTACAGGGCAGCCAATATAACTTTCCCTAACCTAAATAAGTGAAGCGTACGCGGACATTATTTGTATTACTATGCAAGGGAAAACGCTCTAAAAGTCTCTGTAACCTAATGGAGACGACAATATAACAATAAACGATTTGGTTAGATGTTTAGGTCCGAACTAGTCCTCTTCACAACAAATCGTATGCCAACCGGAAACTTGTGGCACAAGCCTAGGCTTTAGCAATAAAGTCATGATGTGGGCTTCAGCCGGGTAGGGAAGGAACTACGCGTTAGTCGTCTTGAAGAGAGCTATTTGTTGCCACTGGACGGAACCATAATCACAGCTTTGCAAATGAGCACTAGTGTCCCAGTTTCATACAAATCGTCACTGGTCAATGCACGTCTAGCAATATGTTCTCTTTGAACTACACTGTGCGTATTCCCACACGACAGTAATGACCCAAAACCAGCACACTCTTTAGCGTCCAATCAGTATATAGATAGATGGCGGGAAGGAAAATATGGGAAAAAGGTATCTTCTCAGCAGATCTGGGACTAGACGTCTTTTCTCGTCGTGTCGAATATTGTTAATGTTAGAAATCCGCGGCGAATTAAACTATTTTGCGCCTCTCCTTAAGTATGAAAACGTATTAACTTTCTCAGACAACCAAGGCACACTAAGGCTTGGGAGTGCACGTGTCGGAAACACAATTCAACCATTGAATGTCATAGTGCCAGCCTTACAGTGTACTTGGATACGGGGATATTGAAGCAAACTGTAGAGCTAATAAGCTGGCCAGAAGGTCTATGACCGACATCATTCCAGAAAGTTTTTCAGTAGCGATCTATATGACCTTTTTTAAGCTCTGCACGAGCGCAAATACTGTAACAGCGTAATGTGCTGTCATCACCACTTTCCAATTACGAGACATCAGGCCTAGTGCTAAAAGATGTACAACACATTTTTGATTCTAAATAAGTCTTGGCTATCATCCCTGGTAAGAGATTTCACTGGACAAGGCTTTGTAGGTACTTACGCCGCTCGAATAGGCTTCGGATACTACGGTTACTGCCGCAGCTGCTGATGTATTGAAGAGGAAAGCGTGCAACATAAGCTATACCTATTCTCGGTGAATATGTTCCCAGTATGAACAGTAAAGGTTAATTGATTAGTTTAAAAATGACACATGTGACTATAGTCGTGGTTAGGAACCATCCCTGCAAAAATCGCGAGTACTCCATGCATGCATGTATGGAGTACTCGCCATGGACCAACGAGTACTCCAAAAATAACCACAATTCATACAAAAAATAGGTCCAATAACATTGCGATGTCCTAGCACTGGACCATATACTCCAGCTCCGCATTAGATCAGAGTAATCCATGAGTACCCACAGTCCAATAAACATCGTGTAGTGATTACAACGGTAAAAACGAGCAATGATCGGTTTATAATATGTTCGTGTAGAAACATGAGTTGGTCCATTGCTGCATTACAATGGAGTAAAAATGGTAAGTACTCCAGTGGACCACATGATTCAACGATTTTTGCAGGATACGCACAGACTTGGTTAATTTTGTGAAAAAGGTCGGGCAAAATATAAACACCTTCGCAAAGAGAGCGCGCTCTCTCAATATTTGTGATTTTTCTCTCATTTTCACTTATAAGATTTTTGGATAACAGTTAATGTTATGTCACTTCGGTTTAGCACGCTTCACTTTCAGTTAATATTTGCTAATAGGGTTATTATGGCGGTCTCCAAACTTGAAAAAGGAGGTGCACATATATTGGCTTCACGACCCACGTTAGCTGTTACAGCAAGAATCAAAGATCAGTTAAGGCATCACAAGGAGCTTATTGTTGATTACGGTCGAGTTCAAAAGCCAGTTATTTCAACGTAACAGATTTTTTTCTAAACCGGCCGACTATTCCTGTAGATTTTTTCCTGACTCCAATTAACGTCTGCCAAAGAATGTAGCCCTACATGTTTGAAGTCCAACGCAGATCATACAGTTTTTCCAATTTCTGTGAAGCTCTGCTGATATCATTAAGGAAAAAATGAGGGTCCTCAACGTTGTGGAGATTAACCGAAACACGACTTTTTTTTCGTATGACAAGCATGGTTTTTGTGAGTGTATTCTAAGACTGTTAAGCTCGAAATTATATATCGGGATATCATCAAAATTTGTTTCTCTATTACATTGCCCAGCGACTGTAGATAAGGAAGACTAAGAGAATGAGCGTAGGAATAAAATAAAAAATTTACCAAATGTCGTGATCGCTTGAGGATTGTATCCACATAATCTGCGCGCAGGAGGGAGTGGAGAAGAGTGTTTTCACACATTCACACAAACCATAATCGGTTTAAAAAGTGTTTCTTGCTTAACTTTATGTTTAAACAACGTTTCGTACGAGTTAAAATTAACAGAGTAAAAATAAAAGTAAAAGAAAATATTTGAAAAGAAAACAATTATTCTCTGCTGCACGGTTCTTTCAGTTCACAAATATTTATAGTCGTCTTTATTTACACTATTTTTTCCCAATTTCTCCCCCACTGATACAAATGTTTTTTGACTCACACACTTTTTTCCCAGGCATATAGAACGCGTGGTCAGATGACTTTTTGACATGGCAATGTTAAATACAGAAGCATTTTATATTTCTAATATATACACGAAAGACGCGTGATTACCAGGAAGGATCGGACACTCTTTTTTTCCAAATATTCTTTCTCCTTCCTTATTTGTTCATTATTATACCTTTTGCCGATCGTACTTCATACTTTTATGTCGTGGTAGGCTCTAGTTATGCCTTAAATATTTTCAAATATTTTTGTGAAGTCACTTCGTACTGTACTTATTATACTCAGTTGAGCAGAGCTCACAGAGTATATTAACCTTGATTGGATAACGGTTGGTTGTACAGGTATAAAGGAAACGAGATAGATATAGACTTCCATATATCAAAATCATCAGCATCGAAAAAAAATTTTATTGAGCCATTTCCGTCGTCTGTCCGTCTGTCCGTTAACACGATAACTTGAGTAAATTTTGAGGTATCTTGATGAAATTTGGTATGTAGGTTCCTGGGCACTCATCTCGAGATCACTATTTTGATATCGAAAATTTCGAAAAAACGAAAAAGCGCGATAATTCATTACCAAAGACGGATAAAGCGATGAAACTTGGTAGGTGAGTTGAATTATGCCGCAGAATAGAAAATTAGTAAAATTTTGGACAATGAGCTTGGCACCGCCCACAAAAGAAGGTAATTTAAAAGTTTTGCAAGCTGTAATTTGGCAGTCGTTGAAGATATCATGATGAAATTTGGCAGGAACGTTACTCATATTACTATATGTATGCTTAATAAAATTTGCAAAATCGGAGAACGACCACGCCCCACTTAAAAAAAAATTTGTTTTCAGTCAAATTTTAACAAAAAATTTAATATCTTTACAGTATATAAGTAAATTATGTCAACATTCGACTCCAGTAATGATATGGTGCAATAAAATACAAAAATAAAAGAAAATTTCAAAATGGATGTGGCTCCGCCTTTTTCATTTAATTTGTCTAAGGATACTTTTAAACGCCATAAGTCGAACAAAAATTACCAATCCTTTTGAAATTTGGTAGGGGCATAGATATAGGACGATAACTGTTTTCTGTGAAAAAGGGCGAAATCGGTTCAAGCCACGCCCAGTTTTCATACACAGTCGACCGTCTGTCCTTCCGCTCGGCCGTTACCACGATAACTGAGCAAAAATCCATATATCTTTACTAAACTCAGCTCACGTACGTATCTGAACTCCACTTTGTATTGGTGTAAAAAATGGCAGAAATCCACTATGACCACGCCCACTTTTTCGATATCGAAAGTTACGAAAAATGAAGAAAATGCCATATTTCTATACCAAATACAAAAAAGGGATGAAACATGGTAATTGGATTGGTTTATTGACGCAAATATAACTTTGGAAAAAAAACTTTGCAAAATGGGTGTGACACTACCATATTAAGTAGAAAGAAAATAAAAAAGTTATGCGGGGGCGAAATCAAAAGCCCTTTGAATCTCGGCAGGAATACTGTTCGTGGTATTACATATATATATCTCGAAAACGCCTTCACATATACAACTACCACCACTCCCTTTTAAAATACTCATTAACACCTTTCATTTGATACCCATATCTTACAAACAAATTCTAGAGTCACCCTGGTCCACCTTTATGGCGATATCTCGAAAAGGCGTCGACCTATAGAACTAAGGCCCACGCCCTTTTAAAATACCATTAAATCACCTTTCATTTGATACCATATCTTACAAACAAATTCTAGAGTCACCCCTGGTCCACCCTTTATGGCGATATCTAGAAAAGGCGTCCACCTATAGAACTAAGGCCCACGTCCCTTTTAAAATACTCATTAACACCTTCATTTGATACCCATATCGTACAAAACAAATTCTAGAGTCACCGCTGGTCCACCTTTATGGCGATATCTCGAAAAGGCGTCCACCTATAGAACTAAGGCCCACGCACTTTAAAATACTCACTAACACCTTTCATTTGAACCCATATCTTACAAACAAATTCTAGCGTCACCCTGGTCCACCTTTATGGCGATATCTCGAAAAGGCGTCCACCTATAGAACTAAGGCCACGCCCTTTTAAAATACTCACTAACACCTTTCATTTGATACCCATATCGTACAAACAAATTCTAGAGTCACCCATGTCCACCTTGTATGGCGATATCTCGAAAAGGCGTCCACTATAGAACTAAGGCCCACACCCTTTTAAAATACTCATTACACCTTTCATTTGAAACCCATATCAACAACAAATTTAGAGTCACGCTGGTCCACCTTATGGCGATATCTCGAAAGTGCGTCACCTATAGAACTAGGCCCACGACCTTTAAAATACTCATTAACACCTTTCATTGATACCCATATCGTAAAACAAATTCAAGTCCCGCTGTCCAACCTTTATGGCGATATCTCGAAAAGAGCGTCCACCTATAGAACTAGGCCCCACGCCTTTTAAATACTCACTTTAACAACCTTTCATTTGATACCATATCGTACAAACACATTCTAGAGTCACCCTGGTCCACCTTTATGGCGAATATCCCTAAATGGCGTCCACCCATAGACTATGGCCTACTCCCTCTTTAAAATACTCTTTAATACCTTCCATTTGATACACATGTCATACAAACACATTCCAGGGTTACCCTAGGTTATTTTCTACATGGTGATTTTCCCTTATTTTGTCTCCATAGCTCTCAGCTGAGTATGTAATGTCATCGGATTTGACACCCGCACTTAGCCTTCGTTACTTGTTATAACTCACTGTGAAGTTGATATTTCCTCGCCATGTATCTCTTAACACAGGCGATCGCCGTGTTGATCCTCGTTGCCTTTTGTTTTGATATCTATCACTTTAATATCAATTTTGTGATGTATTTCTTTCCCCACATGGAGTTTATCCTCCCCACATGAGTTTGATCCAGTTGATTGTATGTCTTACATGGGATCTGGGAATTGTTTGTAAATCGTCTGACTATGAGCTGCACAAAAGTCAAGTACCTAACCTCATCGATTTGTGTCCAACAATTTTGGTTACGTGTATTCAGTAGCCTATGCAAATATCCTTTCAAAAATAAACCACATTGTATTTGCATTTTTTATAAGTACGTAATGTCATATATGTCAATGATGCGTCTATCACGTCGAACTGGCCAGCTAATGTAAAACTGGATGACCTTTCTTTTTAAATTTTTTCCTGAAGGCATGAAAACATAAAAAACATATAGTGCCCATATTTTCAAAAATGAAAGCCAATCCTCTGATATTAAATATACTGTATCCCCGATGTAATATGGAGAAGCGCACGAAATGCTATAGGTTAGGTTTAGGTTGATACTGGCCGGTCCCATGAGGACCTCACACTGAATAGAGTCCGTACGCATTACTAGAGTCTTGTTTCACGACCATAACTGAAACCGTACACTTGTCGTCTTCTAGGTCTCGAAAGCTGAATCACTTCGTAGACAGCTGGAGTCTTGCTGGCAAGCGCAGGCACGAGCAGCGGTTAGGGGGTTAGAATATAAACCCGCGTGTGGGGTATCGCTGTAGTAGCATGCGACTAAAAAGATACCTATTCACGGGTTGTGGTGCGCAACCATTTTCAGTTGCCAACGCAATATATAGCTTCTCTCAAACCCAATTGTCAACCTCACCGGCGACTCCGTTTCACTAATAGACGAGGGTCTGGCGACCCCAAGCTCCGCATGGAACTTGGGGTGGGGAAGGAGGGATGGCCTGCAGCTTAATGTGGCCATATAAATCGTTCCGAGATGGTCGGGCTAGCACTTAATGGTGCTTAAGTGTGTTACGAGCGTACCGGATCTGTATCACGGAAAAGGCCATACGACATCAATGATAGAAGTAACAGAAGTAATCCAAGGTTGTTAGACCTGCGTATGATATCGACACTTTGCTGCCGCGCAGCCTGTTCCGACTTGGTCGATTATGTGCACCTCTCACCTTCTCTAATCTCAGACGTTCTAATTGGGTTGTCTACGGAGCAAGCTTCGAGGGATGCGCCCCTTCTTAGCTAGTTCATTGCGCTTTTTCTATTCCTATCTATTCCCCTATGCCATAGGACCCAATATAATTGTATGCTTTCATCTGTCACAATTCTTTCAAGGATTACTTACACTTAACACACTTTTAGGTGCTATCAATATAAAAGCTGATACGGCGGCAGTTAACGTATTTTCTTTCCAAAATCTTCTCTTTATCATGGGGTTAAAATATAAGGTCCCCCCTGATGACGAAGGAAAAAATTCATCAAAAGTTGAGGGGACAGGAATAACTGTGTTATTCTTAAAATCTTTGAAATTCTCTGGTTGTACTTGTCAAAATTTTTTCTTATAAGGGGTTAAAATATACTGTCTCCCTGATGGCGAGAAAAAAATTCATCGAACTCGTAAAGAGGAAGAAAAAACGTTCTTTTTGGCTTATCGTATCGGCCGAAAAGCTCTCCCTGATGAGGATTAAAAAATCATCGAATGTCTAGCACTTTTGAGTTTGTCCCACCATACATCTTCTAACAGAAACGACTACTTTTGTTCACATATCGGATCATAAAGGCGCAAGCACTACAAATAACAAGCCAAACAAGTTGAAATGTCAGTCATCGTAGTACCTAAGATAAAAGTGGAAAAAAGACACCTTCGTGTATTCACATAGATTTTTGCGATTTGTCCTACAAAATATTTACCATTATCGATTTAGCTAGAGCTTTGACACCCTGTGTTGGGGAAAGCGAAAATATCAAATGAAGCTATCTGAAGGAATACTACCCTCAAGTTAATTCCAACCTAACCTAGGCCCGGTTGTTCAGTACAAGTTCAACTCAGTTTGTCAGTTTAACTACGCTTAAACTTATTCTGCAGTTTTTCAGTCTATTTAACTGAAGTTTAAGCTTAGCTTAAACGACCGATCTGCAGTTAACCTATCAGTTATTTGCGTTCGTTCGAAATGGCGTCGAATATACCCAACAAGCCTTTCGGCTTGAGTACCATTAGAGCTTATGTCGATAACTAGGCATACTTCTAAAATCTCTAAAGTTGTTTCGAAACAGTGGCTCAATTCGAGAGTCATAGCGTACTCAGCAAAAGAGGGAATTTTTTATAAAGCAAAAAATGATATTACCTAAGTTGAAAAATTTAATTCCCAACTTGTGGTTCTCTAGCTGGACTCGAATATAAAATTCCATACTACAGTATTTTCACGAAAATAAATTAAAAATATAATAATTTTTTTTTGATTAATTACGCTTCATTACTGATATCAACCAGGTGTTTATTTCTCGCATTAAACAGCTGTTGCACTGAAAGAAATGGTGCTAGTAAAAACCAACAAATCGGTTCTGTTGTTCTTGACTTAACGGAGATTCGGTGAAATTGGTCGAATTATGGTTAATTCGACCGAATTCTTTGTCAAGCGAACAAATTAGTTTAGTCATTTCAACAGAAGAGAAATGTGTCGCTCTTAAGTTAACAAAATTCTGTAAAATTGACAGATTCCTAATCAATCTAACTGATTTTTTTGTTAACACAACTGATCTCATTGGCCATTTCAACAGCGATCAACAGTCAATACATGAGCAAATTTCAAAGAGAATTTTACGCTCACTGCGCTTTCTACTTTGTACTTATGTATGCTGTGTAATATATGTATGCACATATTTACGTATGTATATGGCGGCCGCCGTGGTGTGATGGTAGCGTGCTCCGCCTACCACACCGAAGACCTGAGTTCAAACCCCGGGCAAAGCAACATAAAAATTTTAGAAATAAGGTTTTGCAATTAGAAGAAAATTTTCCTAAGCGGGGGTCGCCCCTCGGCACTGTTCGGCAAGCACTCTGAGTGTATTTCTGCCATGAAAAGATCTCAGTGAAAACTCATATGCCTTGCAAATGCCGCAACATAGGTGCTTTCGTACAAAGCTATCGCAACAACTTCTTTTGTTCATTTGGCTACTAAAACGGTCAATTACGAATCAACGATTTGTGCGCAGTTGATTCATTCTTGTTGCGATGTATAAAAAATTGACAGAAATTTCGTTGAATTGACCCGTATTTTACCGTCTATTTCTTTCAGTGTGGTTTTTGTGGTACCACCTTGGAGATTTTTTTCCACCTCAACTCGATATCCAATGTAGGATGTCAACTGGAGAAATATGTTGGATATTCATTTGAGAACTGCACATTTCTTAAAATCTATCAAAGTGGATATAATAGGGTAATATTTTGATAATGAAAATAACGTTTGGATCTGAACGCAGCAACTCTAAATTTTACAAAGTTTCTCAAATGTTGAATAGTGATTGGAGAATGAAGTTGGGCATCAAGTGGAGAACTATCTGTTTTAAGAATAATTAAATAATGATCAGGAACTAGATATATATTTCACTGGAGAAATGTTTTTTGATGTTAGTTGGGTAAAAAAAATCTAGCTGTTGACGTATCTACAAATTAACAAGTTAATAAAAAACCACTGTTGCCGCACAAAAAATCCTACCCTAAAGGCGGCCTTAAACGGAATAACTGTAGTTTAACTGCAGTTTAAATTTGACTAAAGTTTAAGCAAACTTAGTTAAAGCAAACTTTGTTTAAGCTTAACTTAAGCAACTACTGAAAACCGGACCTTAAGATGGTGAAAATGACAGCGGTAAAATTGATTAGGTGATGTAAGCTGTGCAATTTTTTTTATGTTTAACTGTCTTGCCAGAGTACTTTTCACTCAAAAAAGTTGTGTAATTACTAAAAATATAAATTTTTTAATAAATCAAAGGCATGTTCATTTTTCTTACCTTTTCAGGAATTCAGTGGCAGTTGCCTTAAAAAGCTTTGATTGATAACTGACAAGCTGACAGCCGCAAAAAAAGTAACGCTACACAGTTATGCATTGAATTTTATAAAAAAAAATATTAATCTCTTTACAAAGGAGAAAAAATTCAAAAATCAAACGAATTTACAAATTTTAAATATAGAAAAAATTTAAAATAAGTTTCTCATCATCTAACTGGATGTTTCACACAACTGGTAGTTTCGCTTTTGTTGCGTGAAAGAATTTTAAGAATCAAATAGTTCCCAAAAAAAAGCGAAACTACAACAACACGCTAAAAAACTGAAAAAATCCAGTATGCACTACATCAAATTTATGCAAATGAAGTTCGCACACAATACTTTCTTTGCTCATGTAATGTTGCAATTTGAGACACTTCACTGACATAATTCGTGACAGCGTGACGAATTTTGATTGATTGTAGTTCAGCGAAAAAATCACGCCGCATTAAAAACACAAATATGTATGTAATCCTAAATGGGATATGTGAATATATTTATAAGTACCATCATTTGTTGTAAGTTAAACACGTTTTGTTGCTATCCTTAGTGATATTTTATAAGAAAAACACCAACAACAACAAAAAGAGTGACAGTCAATCTCAGCATGAAACTGGTATGCTCGCTTTTCTTCTTCTTCATTCGCTAGCTCAACTAAGCAGCGAACTTCGTTGATTGAATACATGTAAGAGCTGTCAAATTTTTAGGATTGATTGCATTCACCTTTGTTGTAGTATAACAAAAACAACACAAAACATATAGAATATGAGCACAATGAGATTATGTAATAATGTAGTTAATAAACGCCATGTGTAACTTCTCTCTTCGATTAGTGGTATTGGCAGTTTCAATGGGTTGTTCTAGGAACGTATCTCAGCTGCGAACGTCATGTCTGTTTATGCATAATTTAGTGAATTTAGTTGATTGTGGTGAAAATATTTAAATCGGCCTGTCAAATTCTTTTTCCTAGTTTCCTTGTATTGTTAATTCTTTAAGCTAAGAAAGCATGACTTGATTTAGCGGAATCCTCGTCATTCATGCGGATAGGTTAGGTTAGGTTAGAGTGGCCACCGGTGCGAACACCAGTGCACTTAGGCCTAAAAAGGTCCCATTGTGATACCACGTGGATCTCTCCCCTACTCAAACCAACAGGTCGATACAGCAAACGTCAGGAGTTTCTTAGGTTCCAACTTAGCCAGATCACAAAGATCGTGAAAGGGAGATCCCAGAGATTTCTCCCTCTTGTGACAAAGTGCGGGACAATCGCACAGAATCGCAGTAATCATTATAGGCAGCACCCAGCCGTTATGCGTGCCTCCCGATTGTTGTGTGGCCGGTTATAAGTCAAACCACCAGAGATATACCCCCCTACCAAGAAGAAGAAGACTTTTTATGCGTCGCACGCCCCATTCAGGCCACACGAGCTTAGAGTGGTAGCAGGATTCAAGATTGATCCATCTTACACCCGCTTCCCTAAGGAAAATCCCTTTCAAAATGAGCTTACAAGTAGAGAGCGGCATGCTCAATCCCTTCCAGGACGACGAAAGCCGAACGGATGTGCCCCCTCTGTCAAGTTCGTCAGCCATCTCATTGCCCGGTATATTAGAGTATCCAGGCACCCATACCAGACTGAGGGAAGTTTGCTCAGCGATCTCGTTAAGAGATTTGCGGCACTTCTCTTCATGCGGATAAGTCGCAGTATTTTCATTCGGCGGACTTATGTTCTTGTTAACCTTGAAAAACTCGTCAATATTCTAGATTTTTGTTTTATATTTGTCAAGCTTTAAGCTTTGTATTATATTCTCTTCTATTGCTTAGAAGAGGAGTTCGAGGAGGGAATTATCGAAAGCGAAAGCAAAACTTATACCGGAGCATTCATATATATTTCGAATAAACCTCTAAGCGCCGTTTTTACCATCTCTAGTTAATTTATAAAATTTTTTGATAGCAATCCCGAAGATAGCTTCATTTTACACCAACACAGGGTGACCAACTTCTAGATAAATGTAGGAAAAATCGCTAACCTCTATTGTGGATACACAAAAGCCAACAAAACAGGCGACTGTTGTTTACACTTTTGCCTTACACTGCCCGTTGATGCTTCATTTGGCATAGTGATAATGAGAATTTCGAAAACATATCGAGAAGAGTCTAACTAAAGATGGTGAAAAGGCCCTAAGATTTTAAATCATCATTATCATCGGATGCATATCCGAAGAAAATTAGTTGAGGAGTTGATGATGGACGAGCTATTTCACCAACACAGTGTGACCAATTTCTAGACAAATTGATCATTGTAGGAAAAATCGCAAAAAAACTATTGTGAATACACAAAAACCAACAAAAACAGGCGATGCTTCATACTCCGAAGGGATTTTAGGCCGAGCTTCTCTTCCAATTTTCGTCGTGCTCCTTTTTAATTTTTCCTACAAATTGGTGGGACGGGACCTACTTGTTTTATGCCGACTCCGAACGGCATCTGCGAGGCATATGAGTTTTCACTGAAAGCTTTTCATGGCAGAAATACACTCGGAGTGCTTACCAAACACTGCCGAGGGGCGACCCCGCTTAGAAAAATTTTCTTCTAATTGAAAAACCTTATTTCTAAAATTTTTGATGTTGCTTTTGCCCGGGGTGTAAACCCAGGGCATTCGGTGTGGTAGGCGGAGCATGCTACCATCACACCACGGTGGCTACCGTGCTTTATCAGGCGTAGTAAAAATGAGAATTTCGATAACTTATCAAAAAGAGACAAAAGATGAAGAAAACATAGCAATCCTGAAGATAGCTTCATTTTACATTTTCGTTTTCACCAACACAGGGTGACCAACTTCTAGATAATTTGATCATTGTAGGAAAAATCAGAAAAAACTATTGTGAATACAGAACAAAGGTAAAGTGAAAATGAGAATTTCGTTAAGGAGACTAACTAAAAATAGTGAAAACGGCCCTAGGATTTTAAATCGTCATTATTATCGGATGCATATCCGAAGAAATTTTGTTGAGAAGCTCATAATGGACGAGATATTTGTAAGCGGATGACGTTGGGCGCCGGTAAAATAGAACATATAAAGAAAACCTGATGGGAACGAGCTGAACATTTTCAGGGTTATTTAGAGACTATGTAGTCTAAACTACCAATGTTACTCCCACTAGTAGAGCATCGAAAAATATAGCAAAAATAGAAAAGAAGAAAAAAATGTGCATCGAGAAGCTGAGGACATACAAGTTAGACACCAAAACACCAAAAAACTTCAACAGTTATTATTAATTTATCTTTGCATCATATATTATGGGATTTAGTTTGATAAACCGTAGATCATATCGGACTAACCCCAATGATGTTGCAATGAAACCCTGTTAAAATTGAGTATCTTGGCAAATATCTCAACTTTTCACTGATCACTTAGGTAGGTGGGTGAAGTCAAAACACTTGAGATCTTGTTGCTGTAGGGTCTCTAATTGGATCGGCCATTACAAAAGTCAAAGCATGCCCACAACACCTAGAAGAATGTGCAAGGCAGGTCTCATCCAAGCTTTTCAGAGAAGTAGTGCTTAACCTCTCAAAAAGAGCAGTGTATTGGAACGATTTTCTGTCTCAGTTGTCAAATTTGGTTTGCAGACAAGCTGTATTCAGTGATATTTTTCGCTCGGAAGGAGAGAGGGTGTAAGGCTTCAGATAGGCACAGTGCCTATCGCGCTTGCCTTCTCATTGGGTGTTATTGTGACTTCTTTACTACGAAGACCTTGCCTGGTGACAGCTACATAAAAAAAACCAAGAAACTATAACAGTGCCTTGAAGACCACTTCGAAATCAGTACTGTATGGCCTTTGGGCAAATACCACATCTGAACCTAGGACGGAGAATATTGCGTTAGCAAATTCCACTGGGCCTTTTGCTCGGGCGAGTTTCGATGCAGGTCATATGGCCTTAGTAGTGAAGCATTGGGTAGGCAGACTACCTGATCCAGCGACTGGCTTTTATGGGGATGTAAGAGTCACAATAGATGTTGACTGGTAGGGCAAGGGTGAGGAATTGGCGGAAAAATGGCAACACCAACAACTCCGATGGCTCTAAACTAAACTGTGCTGATCAGATAATAAGCACAACGAGCAAACTGAAAGATGACTTGTAGTGAATGAATTGAACAAAGCAGTAGAGATTCTAAAGGGAAACTATATAAACTGCAACCATATCAACTTATCATTAGGTCTTTTATCTCGAATAGCACAGCATATGAAAATATATTTGAATGTAAAGAAGCACCAGTAAGGAGAGGGATAGGGAGAAGCTTACATATACATACATTAGGATCCCGATTCTATTTGGTAACGAAAAGGTGGGTTATATATCCCGCGGTGGCAGAACTCTCTGCAAACATACAGTACACTTGCAAATTAGATAGGGAAGATAAAAAGGGAACAAGTATTGCTCTTGACCAACGAAGTATAGCCCGAAATAATTGACAGCGTCGAGAGAAGATTAGATGACTCTTCGTGTGATCGAGAGAAATGTTCTCAGGAAGATTTATGGTCCTGCCCCTGTTTACAATGGCATTATCGGAGGAGGTATAATGATGAGCTGTATGAGCTTTACGTAGATATAAGTATAGTGCAGCGAATAAAAGCCCAAAGGCTCCGCTACCTAGGTCATGTTATGTGAATGGAAGAAGACGCTCCCACCGAGAAAGTATTTCAATCGACACCGCAGTTTAGAAACAGGGGAAGGGGGAAACTTTCAATGAGTTGTAGGAGGCAAGTGGAGGGAGACTTGACCTCCATTGGCGCTTCCAATTGGCGTCAGTTATCGAGGAACAGACATAACTGGCGTGGCTTGGTACGAAACCGTAGAAATCGCTTAGGCACTTAAGCGCCAATTAATGATGAATGATGAACACTCTGTGGATACATACAGTTTACATATTTGAGGTGTTTCTGGGTGAAAGTTTCTAGAGTTAGTGGAGCCCTAACGCGAATAATGCCCAATATCGGCGGCCCAGGCGAAGCTATCCGTGAGCTATTATCCAACGTAAACAGCTCTATAATATTATATGCAACACCAGTATGGCACGGATCCAAAAAGGTCCACCAAAAAGATATACTAGCAGCCTACCGCATTACTGCTATATGAATAGCACGTGCTTATCGAACGGTGTCCGACGACGTGATCCATGATTTATCCAGGAAAATCCCTGTAGATCTACTATCAGGTGAAATGACCGATCTGTATAGCATTGGAACCCGACCATCTGAAGATGCAAGGTCACGAATGGTGGCAAGAATGGTGGGAAGAATCGAGAAAAGGGCGCTGGACCTTCACGCTAGTTCGGAATATAGCGGAATGGTACGAGCGAAAACACGGCGAACTGAATTACCACCTCACACAGATATTGAGTGGGCACGGCGGCTTCAAGGAATATCTACATAACCGAAGCATAGAGGAGGATCCTTTCTGTCCACACGGTCCCTCCGAATTGGAAAGCGCAGAACATGTAATGTTTTACTGCCCTCGTTTTTACGGCGAAACACTCACTCTACACAGAGTTTTTGGAGAGGAGCCTTCCATTAGGAATTTAGTTCCACGAATGTGCGGACAAATAGATTTTTGGACTGCTGTGAGCAAGATGGCCTTTATAGTTACGACGAAACTGCTGCATGCTGAAAGGGAGCGCAGAGAAATGCGCATACGAAGTAGGTGCGACTAAATCGCTCACGGTGTGTGTACACATGAGCATGATTAGTCTGGTTTCATTGGGCCACTTGAGTGTAGTGCGCTACCCCAACGTCCAATAAAAAAAAATAAAAAAAATAAAGGTGTTTCTGGGTCCAACAGTTCAAGCTAACCCATAACCGAAGGATCCAGAATCGTTCAGTAACTTTGTAGAAAACTCATCAAAGCGGAAGCGATTCCATGGTGGATGGCGTTTCCGATATTTGAGGAAATGTTAAGTCTACTGACACTTGGCTGCCACCCGAACAAAAATACCAAGGCTCCAGCGCTCTGCAATGAAACAATGCTATAAAAACTTTAAAATCATTCAAGAAGAAAACTTCAATTCAGAGCGACCATAAAAATATTGTATTTTAATTCCAGAAAGACATATAAGAAATTTTGAAGTTACATTGTACAAACAGTGCGCTGGGGATAACCTTAAACCTTAAACACATAAGCTGACAGTTGATGCGTGTAATTAAAATGGACATTTGATACAATGATGTAAAAGAAGAATAGGAGAATGCAACAAAAAACTTACTAAAAATCTTATAAAGTAAAAATAGTTTACAAGAACAATATAGTGTGTGTAGAAGCAACAAAGAAAGGGTTACTGTAATATAACGAAGTAATAAAATGTGAATGCATTTTAATCCTTCCTCGGCATTGTCATACCAACGAGTCTAGCGCATCGTCAATTGTAATTTGACTCCAAAAGTAAATGCAACCGTAAAAGGGAAGGGAGTGAGCAAGAAAAAGTGTAGCGAGTTCGGGTCATCAGGTTCATCATCAAAAAGATTTGAAGTAGCAAATGCTTTTAACACAAAAATTTGATGTTTCAAGATTGATGTCTCTGCAGCTGAAGACTTTTCATTCTGCAGCAGCAGACATTTTGTAACAAAATTTTGTTCAGCGCGATCGCCGGTCTTCTGAAGGTCGTTACTTTAAAGCGACTTTCTCGACTGTGTTATGTAATAAAAGGATGCTCACAGATTTCTAAGTATGTACTTCTTTTCATCGTGTTTAACCCATTTAATTTTTGTCATTTTTGTTGTATTTTCTTTTTTTTCGCTTGATGTTATCTCACTTTTCCATCATTTCTGTTTTCATTGCCTACCTTTATTTTGCCACAAATAAATTTGGCTTTTTATTACGCAACGAAATCCCTCTTTGTTTTTTGGCATTCAAAGACAACTTTAAACATTTCAGCTACAATTGTTCGCACTTTGAAACAGCGAAAATGTTTTGTATCAACATTGGGATCGTCGAAAACAGTTTGTTTAAGTGGTTTTCTAGATTGTGATAGTTTCTTTGCTACTGTGCTGCGCAGAAGCGTTGAAGTGTGTGTCTGTACTAGGGTGGACTAAAGTTATTTAAACTCTCTCGCTCATAGCGACAGTTGGACTATAGCTTTGTTGTAGACGAGATTCGTTTTCTTGTAAACCGTTTTTTTGAAAACGAGTACCGTTTTTTAAAACTGGTTCTTTTTTTGTACCGTTTACCTTTATAGGACCGATTACTTTGCAGGGAGCAGTTAAATACATTTTTGGAACCGTTTGCTCTTTTTAAACCATTTATTTTGCAACATATTATTTTTATAGAACCGTTTACATTTACAGCACCGTATGCTTTGCTGGTACCGTCTAGTTGTTTTGATCCAATTATATTTGGAGATGGTCGCTTTTTTGGAACAGCTTGTTTTTGGAACCGGTTACTTTTCGCGAATTCGGAATTTTTTTAACGGTTATTTTTTTGGAACGGTTTACGTTTACAGCACCGGATTCTGGAACTATTACTTTTTTTGAATCTAATATTTTTAGAACTGGTCACTTTTTTGGAACAGCCCTTTTTTGTACCAATTACTTCTCCGGAACCGGCTACTTGTTTGTACCCGATTCCCTTTTGGAGCCGATTTTTTTGATATACGTTTTTTTTTGGTACCTTTATAGAACCCCGGATACTTTACAGGGACCAGTTAAATATTTTTTGGAACCGTTTGCTCCTTTAAACCACTTTTTTGGAACACATTAATTTTATAGAACCGTTTACATTGACAGCACCGGATACTTTGCTGGGACTGGTTACTTTTTTTGAATCTAATATTTTTAGAACTGGTCACTTATTTGGAGCAGCTCATTTTTTGAACCGGTTACTTTTCCTTAACCGAAACTGGGTTTCTTTTTTGATACCCACTGGTTCGTTTTTGGTACCGTTTACCTTTATGACCGGTTAATTTTACTTTTCAGGGACCAGTTAAGTGACCACTACTTTTTTGGAACTGGTTACTTTTTGTGACATGGATTTTTCTTGGAACCGGTTACTTTTATTGAATTTTTCTTTTTTTGCAATAGGTAACATTTTTAGAATCATAATTTGAACGGGCTACTTGTTTGTTTGGAACTGCCACTTTTTTGGCGTCCACCTATAGAACTATGGCCCACTCCCTTTCAAAATACTCTTTAATACCTTCCATTTCATACACATGTCATACAAACACATTCCAGGGTTACCCTAGGTTCAATTTCCTACATGGTGATTTTCCCTTATTTTGTCTCCATAGCTCTCAGCTGAGTATGTAATGTTCGGTTACGCCCGAACTTAGTCTTCCTTACTTGTTTTTTAATAATTTCGTTAACCATCTATTTCTTTGGAGCTAGTTTTGAATCATATACTTTTTATGAACCGGTTACTTCATAAGAAAGAAGTCCTGTTTAGAATCCTTTATTTTTGGGAACCGGTTACGGTGTTTTCACCAGTTAATTGTTTGGAAACATTAATATTTTTACGGTTACTCCTTTAGAACCGGTCACTTTTTTGAAACCGTTTGCTCTTTTGGAACCGATCACTTCTTTAGAACCATCTGCGTTTTTTAACCATTTATATCTTTGGCCACTTAGTCTTTTGGAACTTTAACATTTTTTTTACTACTTATTTCATTGGAACCAGTTTTGTTTGGATTACCTCGTTAGTGCAATTTATTTTTAACACGCTTTTATTAGCTTGGCCTGTATGTAACGGAACCTTTGAGCTTAATTTTCACCGGTTTCTAGAAGTCTGATTAATTTGAAACTTTGCATACCTATCAAGGACCTATGACAATGCATTAATGTGATGGTGTGGTAACATAAGGTCAACGGTTATAAGGTCAATTGGCCTTATTACCACTTTGAATGGCCATAAGTTTGATTGAAACTTTGCACACGTATCACGGCTCGATGACAATGCATTATTGTGATGGTGTGGTGACATAAGGTCAACGGCCATAAGGTCAATTGGCCTTATTACCACTTTGAATGGCCATAAGTTGATTGAAACTTTGCACACGTATCACGGCTCGATGACAATGCATTATTGTGATGGTGTGGTGACATAAGGTCAACGGTCATAAGGTCAATTGAGCTTATTACCACTTTGAATGGCCATAAGTTTGATTGAAACTTTGCACACGTATGAAAGCTCGATGACAATGCAATAACGTGATGGTGGGGTGACATAAGGTTAACGGACATAAGCTCAATTGAACTTGTGACCACCCCAAATGGCCATAGATTTGAAACCTTGCACATAATGCGAAAAACGCATTCCTTTATTAACACGCTTGTAACGGAACCTTTGAGCTTAATTTTCACAGGTTTCTAGAAGTCTGATTAATTTGAAACTTAGCATTCATATCAAGGACCGATGACAATGCATTAATGTGATGGTGTGATGACATAAGGTCAACGGCCATAAGGTCAATTGGCCTTATTACCACTTTGAATGGCCATAAGTTTGATTGAAACTTTGCACACGTATCACGGCTCGATGACAATGCATTATTGTGATGGTGTGGTGACATAAGGTCAACGGTCATAAGGTCAATTGAGCTTATTACCACTTTGAATGGCCATAAGTTTGATTGAAACTTTGCACACGTATCAAGGGTCGATGAAAATGCATTAATGTGATGGTGTGGTGACATAAGGTCAACGGCCATAAGGTCAATCGGCCTTATTACCACTTTGAATGGCCACAAGTCTTATTGAAACTTTGCACACGTATCAAGTCTCGATGACAATGCAATAATGTGATGGTGGGGTCACATAAGGTTAACGGACATAAGGTCAATTGAACTTATGACCACCCCAAATGGCCACAGATTTTAAACCTTGCATATTATGCGAAAAACGCATTACTTTATTAATGATAGAAGTGGATGCATGGCACATCTACGAAAGAGCATATTGGAGCCCTTTTTAACACACTTTTATTAGCTTGGCCTGTATCTATCTATGCATCTATGTGTCCATGTATGTATGTAATGGAATCTGGAGTGGAGCCGAGAGCCCGGGAATGCAGAGCTCCGAACTCCGTTGCACCTTTTGAAGCATATTAAGATAGGTACTTTTAGCTAGTGCAGGCCACCAGACCAAGGCACCATGAAGAGGAATCGGGCGCAAAATGGCTGTGTAAATACAGTAGGTCACCTTAGGGGAGAATCCCCAGGAGGTGCCAATTGCCCTCTTACAGGTGAACAGCTCTGCTGCTGCCTTCTTGGATCGCTCCACTATATGGTCACTCCATAATAGCTTCCTATCCAGAATGACTCCCAAATACTTGACTTGATCGCTAAACGCTAAGAACATACCCCCAATTCTTGGCGGTATAAGATTTGGTACTTTGTACCTCCTCGTGAAGAGAACAAGCTCGATTTTATCCGGGTTGACTTCCAAACCTGTGGCGGGTTATACTCCTGGAGCAGCTCCAGGATATCAGCTGGGTCCTTTGGCGTCACTCGAATCCAAGCTCTAGCCCTTGGTCGTGAGGGGATATCACGCACCTCCACTACCTTGAGGCGCACGCCCGGATATACCACCCCTATCAGCGTGACGGCGGCCCTATAGAGGTTGACCGACCTGGCTTCGTCACAGGCAATTAGCTTGACATTGCCCTGGAACCACCCTGCATCGGTGTAAGATGGCGGTGGACCAGGGTTGTCTTTTTAATCTTAACGGCCACCGTAGCGAGCGCGGCCTCGATCCACTTCCACTGTTGTTTCGGGATCCTGCCATCTTCGCTGCTCTCGTCTATAATGCCAATGATCTGCCGACCCTTGGCAATTTCGGCGAAAGACCGCGTCCAGCCTCCCTGCGTCTTGGCTCTTTTCGGTGCCGTGGGGTTGGATTCATCCATGGACCGCTGGCGTTTCGAGGTTTCGTCTCCCTCGACTAAAACTTTTAAAATTACTTGAACTAAAAAATTAAAAATAAATAATAGTTTAAAAAAACTAAAAAATAGCAACCGAACTAAAAAATATAAAATAATTTTCAATTAAAAAGAGTTTATATAATAGAAGTAGAAGGTCAAACAATCGTTTATAGTTAATCACCTCAAAATAAAATTATAATAAAATTTAAGTTAATAACAGAATAATTTAATTCACAGTAAAAAGCGTGGGGTGCTTGATATTGAATGTTACAATCATTCCATTGGCAACTATCTGAGAGGAAAGATATGAAATGTAGTCAAATGCACCCCACGCTTTTTACTCTGAATTAAATTATTCTGTTATTAACTTAAATTTTATTATAATTTTATTTTGAGGTGATTAACTATAAACGATTGTTTGACCTTCTACTTCTATTATATAAACTCTTTTTAATTGAAAATTATTTTATATTTTTTAGTTCGGTTTGCTATAAAAGCGTGTTTTTTTAGTCTTTTAAACTATTATTTATTATGATACCGGACTACTTTTTTGAAACTGATTACTTTTTTGAAATCATTTCAAGCTTCGCTTAATAAAATTTGTGTTCACCCTCTTATCTCACATTTTACGTTTATCGATTGTTTGCTTCCAGCCCAGATTCGCTTTCGTTTGCGCCACCACTAACGATTTTAGTTTTTGTTGTTCTCGCACATTTTGATTCAGATTAACGATCGCCGTCAAATCCCAAGTACCTATGCCTCATTTTTGTATATCAAATATCTTTAAAGTTGCGCAACCTGCTTATTTTATGATTTAGTTCAAAAGGATTTGAAATTACTATAATTAAAAACTTTAATTACTTTACTGAAAGATAAGTTTTGTGCTACATATTTCTTTGAAGTAACCTCTGGTTATTTCAATGGTCAAAAACGACCGCCCATGTAGGCATATTATTTTATTGCTTTATATGTTTGGGATGGTGTTGGTCGAGTCCAGCACAAGAGATAGCCAGCAAGTAAAAATTCCAATTTTTTTTTAGATCTATCTACAAGATAGAACAAAACTTCCTGAGACAATCGTTGAGTTTTATAACATACTTGACCAAACATTGGGAAATATTTATGGCTTATGAACATAAAATGGTGTTACAACTTTGGTTCGCCGCACTTTAAAAAAGGAGAGAAATGTTCAAAGTGACGAACTGAGTCGATGTTCGTCTATCTGTTTTAAACGAAAACTACTTAGTCTTTAATTTTTTTAAAATTTCAATGAGAAACTCCTGTAATTTCAAATTCTTCTGATCATTGATGGAAGCAATAGCATCAGACCGCTACAGCATATGACTCCCATATCCTTGTTGTTGTTGTTGTATCAATGCTCGCCCCACCCAATAGCCGCGACCGATCACAAATTGTCATCAATATCCTCTAACGGGAGTCCAAGGAAACTTGCCGTTTCAACAGGGGTGGACCATAAGGAAAGGGGTGTTAGAGGCGTTGGTTCCACATTACAATTGAAGAGATGGTTGGTGTCATGTGAGGACACATTGCAAGCGGGCATACATTTGTATGTCGGGGTTGATTCTGGATAGGTAAAGAGTTTAACCTGTTACAGTATCCAGAACGAAGTTGAGCAAGAGTGACACGCGTTTCCCTGGGGAGTATGCGTTCCTCTTCCGCAAGTTTTGGATAATTTTCGTTAAGCACTGGATTCACCGGGCAATTCCCGGCATAAAGGTCCGACGCCTGTTTATGGAGTTCACCAAGGACCTGCTTGTGTTTTTTTCACTTCATACGGCTGGGTTCTCAGGTGCCGTATTTCCTCAAAATGCTTACGGAGATGACTCCTTAAGCCCCTAGGCGGTGCTGGTTCATCAATCAGATGTCTGTTGGGATGCCCAGGTTTCTGGGTATTCAATAGGAACTGTTTGGTCAGCATCTCATTTCTCTCCCTGATGGGGAGTATTCTCGCCTCATTATGCAGATGGTGTTCTGGGGACATAAGAAGACAGCCCGTGGCGATTCTGAGAGCAGTATTTTGGCAGGCCTGTAGTTTCTTCCAGTGGGTGATTTTTTAGGCTTGGCGACCATATGGGTGACGCGCAGCACGTAATCGGCTGGCTAATTGCTTTGTATGTAGTCATGAACGTTTCTTTATCTTTTCCCCAAGTACTGCCAGCGAGGGATTTGAGGATTTTGTTACGGCTCTGAATTCTCGGAACAATTGCGGCTACGTGCTCACCAAAATGTAGATCCTGATCAAACGTCACACCCCAGATTTTGGGGTGTCGGACAGTCGGTAGCGTAGTGCCATCGACGAGGAGGAGGAGTGGGAGTAGTACCCGCTACTCCCATATCCTCAACTGTTCAAATAAGTAGTTTTTTCATGAAACTTTAGAGGATTGCTAAATGTTAGTTGACCCGTCCCTTGAGTCGAGGAACTTCGCATAGCTCGGAAAGCACACTACCTCCATGCCGCGGCGAATACGATGCCAAATTATGTTCAACCGTCTCTTGCTGCAGCCTCCTTTAGTTGCTCAAGTTAACTTTACCCGATTGCTGATGTTTGGTACAGTCAACTGTCTTCGCGCTTTTAAGACCTGAACCTCTTTAGGACTACTCTGAGGTTAATATGTCCATGATATTAGGGAGAATGGTCTATTATAAAACTTCCAAAAATTCCTTGTTTCATCAACCTTAAAACTCAGCACAGTACATGGTGTTACGCCTTAATAGTAGGAGTATTACCCCTGTTAGCTATTTGTATGTCCATTTCCCCATACAGTTTGTGCGCATGCTCATGCGAGCCCATGACGATCTGCCCTTTGTGCTCTTCCTTAACCATTAGCTCTTCAACTCGTTTGTTGGTGCCCTCACGTTATGAGCCATTTAGAAGCATGTCACAAGCAAAAGAGCCACCTCTTTCTTTACGTGGTTATTGCGTAAACTAGACGCTGAGTGCAAAAACCTTTCCTTCAAATGAGAGCCCCTGGGTTAGCGTCACGTCTAAACAGTCTCTTTGCTCGACGCCATTATTATCTGTTTAAGGTTTATTTCTAGGACTCGCTCCTTCAATTAACTTTTTTCCACCTTAAATGCCTCCGTCGTTACCGCTATGCCTTCTTCTAGCTTCCTCTATTTGAGGTCATCTTGCGCGATTTCAGCATTTCGTCTCTTCCTCCATGCAGAATAATACTGCCCATGCCCCTGATATTTGCCCAAATCTTTATGTAAAAACATATCCTCCGTCTGCTTGTTAGTTTGGAAAATATAGAACTAGCCCTGCTCCGTGTGCCGTGATAAGCTAAGTACCATGCAATCCTGTATCAACACATTCGTGTTCTGACGCTGCATAAAAGCAGCGTATTCTCCCACTTCTCCATTCATTGGGTTCATATCTTGGCCCTTGGTATCATGAGGACTAGTGCTTTACAACAGATTTCTCCAGCCATCTCAAGGTTAGGGCTTAGAATATACCCGTGGCAGGTATGCTTGTCATAAGAGGCAACTAAAATACCCAAATGGTTCAAGGGGCTGTGTAGCGCAACCCTTTCAAGGGATTGCCAGCGCAGTTTATAGCTTCTCCAACCCAATTATCAACCTCACCTACCCGCTACGAATCCTGTTTTTTTAGCAACCCAGGCTCTGGCGACCCCCAGTTCCATGGAACCGGAACGTACCTGGTCTATATACGGTAAAGGACTACCAACGTCGATAGTACTCCCCAAAACTTTCGTAGAGTGTCCTTATTGCTACAACAACAACAACATTTCGGTAGATATCATCCCAACGGAGATAGCTGCAAGCGATTAGGGCTACAGTCAGGGACTACTTTATTACACCATTGATCTCTTTGGGTCAGTGCCGTATTCACAGCGTTATCCCCTTTTGGCTATTCTGAAAAAATAACCCTTCGTAGAGTGTCTTTATCACTACAACAACAACAACCTTTCGGTATATATCTGCTCAACGCCGATAGCTGCAATCGCTACAGACAAGGACTACTTTGTTACGTCATTTAACCTTTTCGAGAGTGCCATAGTTACAGTGCTATCTTACTTTGGCTATACTGATAAATACCCATTTCTCTTTCTTTTCAAACACTTCAACCATTCTCATTTCTATTGTTGGCCTATTGTCACTATTGTCCTTCTCTTTCTGACCGTTGAGGTAGCTGCCTCCTCACTATTGGAGACTCTCGGTCTTGTAGATTTCGACATAAATGTCGTGCCAATGCGGCTAGCCTGCCCACAGTGCAGATAATGGGTTCTTCCACCACTTAAAGCAAGCCTATCGCCTTCAATCAATCGCTACCCCTTCACAGCGCCCAAAAGCGTCTTCTTCTCATGCCTATTGCAGCATCGAGGGTGTCTCGTATGCTAATTCTTGTCGCCAAATCGCCTTTTACCGTATAGAAGCTAAGAGGCATATGCCAAGTGCTCACATCCACGCTCGCTTGCCTCGACAACGGTTTCCAAGCTAGGTGCTCTGCTATACTAAGTTTCTTATTAAAAACTGGACGTGTGTTTTAATTGAATAGATTTTGATTAACTATTAGTTAAAAATTTTACTGAATACTACTGGAACACATTTCTGATCGATTTACAACGCTCGCCAGCTGATCGTCAATTTCTCATTAATCCATTGTCCCAGAGCCATTTATCCCCTGACATGACTTCATTGTAATATTTAGCGTCCACAACAAATCGTTGCCATTTGTTTATGTCAAACGTCGCTTATTAAATTCAACTTTTCTATGCTCATTTAGCTTAAAATCAATTAGTTATGCGATCTGCATTTCAAACAATCCGCCTTGAGGATTTTGCGAAGTGGACCTTTCAACGACCCAGCCGTTTTGTATGCGTCGCATAATTTTATGTGCAAAAGGGACAATGCTGGAATTTTGTATGCGTTTTTAACCGCAAATTCTTAGCTAATTTGTTAAGGCATATTATTTCATATAATTTATGTAGAAAGGTAAGCAAACGATATTTGATGTATATCCCAAAGAGTAACCAGCATACTTTGTACATTTCTAACTTTTCTACGGAATAGAATGCTGGCTTCAAACTTACTGCCTTTGCTTCTTCTCCTACTAAAGAATTGTCGTATTATCCTTAAACTCATTTGTGAGCTAAATTATCTTTTATTTTGTATGCAAACTAAGTAGTTCTTACTTACTTTCCTCTTCCCCTACTTGTTTCCTGCTTCTTTTTCAACTGCGTTTAGTTTACAATTTCCGCTTCCTTTTGCCGTTATCCTCATTTATTTGCCTATTGTTTAAAATTTCTCAAGAGTAAAAGGAAGTGATATTCCTTGTTCGTTGAAATATAAATTAATTACGCAGGTCACATTTTAACTAGTTTCCTTAAAGAAAATTATTAAGTGGACATTTCCCTCATTCGTGCTACGTTTTTATGAGAGGTGTATCAAAAAGCAAGGCAAATTCTAATGATCTTATGGAAATTTGAGGGTGGAAATGACTAAAGGATCTAAAAGTTGAATGCAAGAAATTTTAATTTAGCTACTTACAAAACTGTAATCGTAACCTTAACCGTTATCATAACAATAACCATAACCGAACCGTAATTGGAACCTTGCCAGAATCATGATCGTACCCTTAACGTATTATAACCATAACCTTAATCGAAACCTTATTTTGAACCGTAGTCAGAACTACAATTCGTAACCTTAAGCGCAATCTTTCATAACCATAATCGAAACCGTAATTGGAACCTAAGTTATAACCATAATCGTATAAATAAATGTAAGGCGTGATAGCCTCCGAAGAGATCTAAGGCCGAGCTTCTCGTCCCCAATATTGCGTCGTTGGGCCTCTTGACTGTAATTCTCTACAAATGGTCGGACGGGACATATGTCATGTTTATGCGTAGCGACTCCGAACTGTGCATCTGCACAGGCTAAATGAGTGTTTTCCACTGAGAGCTTTTCATGGCAAGAGAATACACCCGAGCGGACTGCCAACACTGCGAGGAGGCGACCCTGGCTTAGAAAAATTGTCGTATCTAATTGAAAAACCGTATTTCTAAAATTTTGATGTTGCCCGTGTCGGGGTGTCAACCCATACCGTTGACTCAAGGAGTATTGGAGCTTCACCGTAACCATAACCAACCCATAGCGAAACCGTAATTGGAACTTTTTCCAGAACATCATTCGTAACTTAAGCGTTTTATCGTAGCCTTAACCGTAATCGTTTACTATGTGACTATAATCAGAAACCGTAATTGAGAACCCTAGAGTTTGTATAAACCATAATCAGTGGGAATAACTCAAGAGTAATGTAGCCTTAATCGTATAATATCCAAAAACCACATAGCATCGTAACCGTAATGGAACTTTGCTGTCACATAATCGTAACTCTAAGCGCTATCGTAGTCTAACTAGTAATCATAACCATTGATACGAAACCGTACAGTGGAATCGTAGCATAACATAATCGCTAACTTAAGCTATACCCCACCGTAACAGTAAGCATAACATAATCATAACCGTACCAGTAATTGGATGCACACTTTTGTCCAGAACCATAATCGTAGACTTAGCGAAATCTATCCTTAATCGTAACCGATACCGTAATTGCGAATCTAGCCAGAACCGATAAGGTTAACTTAAGCGTAATCGTTTAGCTCTTAATCGAAACCGTAACTAAAACCTTGCCAGAACCATTATCTACCTAACCCCACCATTAGTGTAGACCTTAATCGAAACCGTATACTAAAACTTTGCCTGAACCATTATATACTTCACCTTACGCAGTATCGTAACCTTAAAACGTAATCATACAAACTAAACCACACACACACCGTGATTGGAACTTAGCCAGAAGCCATAGAATCGCAACCTTAAGCGGATTCTAGCCTTAAGCGTTCATCATAACCATAACGAAACCGTACTGGAACCATAGACAGAATCCATATCCGAAACCTGAAGGTTGTAATCATATCCATAACAGATGTACTGTAATGAAACATCTAGCCATGAATCATAATCGTAGCCTCTAAAGGTCATCATCGTATACTTAACGGTATCATCAAACCATAACTCGAACTCGTGAGTGGGACCCGTAGCCCAAATCATAATCGCAACCTAAGCGTAATAGTGGCCTTAGCGTAAGTCATAACGATATCCGAGAAACCGTAATTGGAACCTTGTGCAAGTAGAACCATACTCGGAACCTCCATCGTATCGTAGCCTTGTCGGCCGTAATCATATCCTGTAGCCATATACCTAAACGTAATTGGAACCTAGGCAGAACATAATCGTAACCTAAAAACGTAATCATAACCATATCCTGCTAACACCGTAATTTGAACCATAGACCCAGAACCATAATCGTACCGACAGCGTATAAGTGTTCGGCGTTACCGTAATCATAATCAAGACCGTAACGAACCGTGTATGGAACCTTAGAATCCGATTTAAACATAGCATCAACCGTAGTGCACCCTGAAGCAGTTTCATCATTATTATCATCTCTGCACCTAATTCTTACCTTTATTGTTTCCTATCTGTCATAATTCCCTTTACTCGTATTGTCACAATCATACTCGTACGCCAGAAGCACGTAAGCGTGCTAAACGTAGCACTCTCGTAAACTGTAGAGGAGCTGTTACGCGATAGTTACCGTAAACGTCTGTAGGTCTGCACGTGTGCTCTCGCGTTTGAAGCTACCAAAGTCAGTTATGGAAAATTTTTCCGTTTGTACGGTGTGCACATCTTCATTGTTTCGACTTCGTCTAGGTCTCGCGTTCTCTAAATATATTCATTGTTCCTTTCTGCTACATCATTATCACCAGCATACACATTCGAATCGCATTACTTCACGATCATAGGTTAGGTTGAACTGGCCGGTCCATGAGGACCTCACATAGACTGAAAAGTCCGTAGTGTTACAGAAGTTTGTTTTAACGACCAAACTGAAAAACCCTATCAAAAACCCAGACCTATGTTATAAAATAACTCCGTCCTCTTGGCAAATACTAGAAGCTTCCTAGGACTTAAGCCACTTGCTGCTTCTAGATCTGACAGCTGTATCACTCCTAATAGCTGGAGTCTTAGCCTGGCAAGCGCAGGGCACAAGCACAGTACGTGCTCGATCGTTTCCTCCTCCAGCCCGCACTTCCTACATCTGCCAGAAGGCAGTGTCCAGTCAGAATACCCATCATGAGTCTACAGTCCTCTCTTTTTAATGATAGAAGCAACTTTGTTAGTCTGAGGTTGTAAGACCTACACATAATCTTCGGCCACTTTACAGCCCCGCGCTTGAACCCACGCCTTTCCTGCTTGGTCGATCATGTGCACCTCTCGCCTTCGCTTAATCTCGCCCAGTCTAATGGGGACGTCTACGGAGCAAGCTTCAAGGGATGCGCCCTTTTTAGCTAGTTCATCCGCTTTTTCATTCCCATCTATTCCCATATGCCCTGGGACCCAATATAGATGTATGCTTCTCTCTGTCCCGATTCTCTCCTGGGACTGCTTACACTCTAACACGTATTTAGATGATGTGCTATGCGAGATTATTGCCTTAATTGCTGCTTGACTGTCAATATAAAAGTTAACACGATTGCAGCTTGGGCTGTTTTCTTCCAGGGTTTCTACTGCTTTGGTTACGTCTATTATTTACGCTTGGAAAACGCTATAGTAATCCAGCAGCCTGTAGGATCTGTTTATTTCCGGGATCAGCACAGTATACCGGTGACCCTACTCCTTCCAATACTTTGGAACCATCTGTGCACACATGTATCGCCTCGTCCGCCATTTGAGCACCCTTATGCCAACCGTCCACCTCTATTGTGGCCTTAAGATCACCCTCGAAGCGCAGATAGGGAAACAGGTAGTCTGTTCGTCTTGTGATTGATGACGCTATACTACTATGGCCGTATGGTCGGCGCTCAAGCTGGCTCGAGGCACCGAGCCTGGTTGCAGTTGTTAACGCTATGTTCGTTGCTACCAGGTCTACTGGTGGAATGTGAGGATGATCATAACTATTATAATTATTTTTCTTGTCGCTATACTTCTGATTCATCTGTTTTTACCTTTCCTCTTCCCTTCTTTTTCCTTTTTCCCATTTTCCCTATTTTCCATTTTCTTAGGGCTGCCTTAACCTCAATGTGGGTCTTCTCCACTTTATATCTACGTTCGAGCTCCGCAAACCGCTCTCTCATGGAGCTAACTGACTCCAGATTGCGCTCGTTAAACAGCTCCAATTATCGCCTAAAGCGGTTTTTTCTTACCAGGCTTACGACACCATTCTCTTACTGCTTGTCTTAATCGTCGTTAACATTTTTTGAGTTAATAATTGTGGTTCTACGACCACCTACCCAACAAAACGGGCTCAGGGGTCTACATAGTATTAAACGAGTCAGTCGGTTTTTTAGAAGGCTTCGTTCAAATTCCTGTGGAAGGCGTAACAACATTCAGCTGAAAGCACTTCAAGTTATGTATGTAGATATACAACTCAATTTTACATTTATTTTTAAATTTGTTCACACTTCAATCTACACTCCCTCTCAATTTTCTAATTCCAATAAATTGACTCATAAATATCGTACTTTGATTTTTAGTGCCATCAACTTCCGTTTAGTGTTGAATTTTAAAAATAGATGTAGGACAGCTGTCCGTCCTATTTCCTTTCTATGCTCATTCACACGCATCGTCTGTCACTCCATCGCTTTTCAGCTACTCTGTTACGCAGTCCCGTCACATCTACGTAATTTTTTTTTCAGCTTTTACTATCATTTTGATATCAAAAATTTTATATGGTCGTAAAATTGCAATCTCGCATTTGTCATGCGTCGTTTAAACTTTCAGATTTGCTTGATTTTGCTCTCTCCTTTGCTCACCCAGTCGCTTGCACATCCTTAATCGCTATTTTATGATTTTTGTCACATTTTTGATGGACATCTGTGCATATTCGTTCGAGTTTTTAATTTTCCAGTTTTTATTATTGACGTTAATATTGAATTCATTTCGTAATTTTTATGCATTTATTGCACTTTGATATTTCAGCGGTCCCAAAATTTACGATCATTTCCGTCTTGGCTTTGATTGCATTTGTCATTTCTAAGGACATTAGCGGCCATCTACTTTTATACAATTTTTTTTCGCATACGTAATGTGATTGATATGTATTGTTGTTATTTTCATTGTTTTTGTGAATTAGCGCACTGATTTACGATGGGAACGATGGAGCCATTCGCTAAAATTTTGTCTACATTTTGACAGTTTATAGCTTTGACAGTTCTATATTGACAGCTTCGTTTTTGATCTGAAAGGAACAGGAATATTTGAAAAAGATTTATGAGTAACGCCTCGTACTTTTAAGAGGTCTATGAGTAATCTTACTATGTGTTTATATGTATTGGGGAGTTTGGCAATGCAATACAATTTGAGTGGGCGTTTTTGAAAACAATTCGATAATATCCTTCAAATCTGCTCTGAATTCCGACTTAAATCCGATAAGTTCGAATCGACTTCGAATAGTATTTAATTTGTTTCATTGCTATTGCTATATTTAAGATGCTTTGAGTCATGTGTATCGATATAGGGATATCCCTATATCAAAAGCATGTTCGGAAATGCGTCCTGTCAGCACGTGTTTCAAAAACGACCTTTATCAGAATTTTTCGCGTGAAAGCGTATCATACGTCAAAATGCATTGAAATTATTATCAAATAAAGTGGGTTTAAATAAAATTCCTAATTGGGGCGTTCTTTAAACAAGTTCCGGAACAGTTTCATGATAAAAATATGAGAAGGTAAAATCATTCTCTCTTCTTCGCGGCCATAATGGTTATTTGCTTTTTAAAAAAATTTAAAAAACACTCCAAAGCAGAAATTTGCTTGACATGTTTTTTTTAAATGCCAGATAAAAAATTTTAATAAATCAAAAGAAAGTTGTTTTGAAATTTTTACGATTCATATTGTTTTTTTATACTCAGCTGAGCAGAGCGCACAGAGATACTTGAGTAAATTTTGAGATATCTTAATGAAATTTGGTGTGTAAGTTCCTGGGCACTCCTCTCAGATCGCTATTTAAAATGAACGAAATCGGACTATAACCACGCCCACTTTTTCAATATCGAAAATTTCGAAAAACCGAAAAAGTGCGATAATTCATTACCAAAGACGGATAAAGCGATGAAACTTGGTAGGTGGATTGACCTTATGACGCAGAATAGAAAATTAGTAAAATTTAGGACAATGGGCGTGGCACCGCGCACTTTTAAAAGAAGGTAATTTAAAAGTTTTGCAAGCTGTAATTTGGCAGCTGAGTATGTAATGTTCGGTTACACCCGAACTAGCCTTCCTTACTTGTTTTATTTTGCGAATTCAGAGCAATTTATCTTCTTTAGGACTTTCTCTACTTCTCTATTGCAGATGGCATGCACCCTGTTTTTTTCCTATGGCTTGTAGTTTCGCACTATCCCTCGCGGGATGCAAGATATACTGCCGGTTGAAAAGCCCGGCCACGGCAACCGGTGCAATACTGAAGAGTGTTATATTTTCGGTTTATTTTCCTTGACGTTGTTTAATTCGGTTACACAGTGACTTCTCGATTGACCATAATTCGCCCACACCAGCAGACAGTTGACTTGCGATCACCAGCAGAGATGTAAAAGGCCTCTATATCAGCAATTCAACTCTTCTAGTTAGGGTATGTTGGTTTGTTGATGCTGTGGTTACCGAAAAATTACACCCTTTTTAAAAAGCCCCATTTTGATGTTAAGCAGAGCTCGTATGTCTTCTAGTTTATCATAAAAGTTGTCCTTGTTGACGTCAATGGAAATTGGCGGCGTTGCTACAATGTTTCCGCTCAAAGGTATTTTTGATTACAAAAGGTATTTTCAAAAACGTACTGTTACGGTAGTCCAAGGAAACTAATAGTTTTCACAGTGTCATACAAAACGAGTTACTGTTTGAATAGCATTGTGCAATGTGGGGATAAACCGCAAAGCGCGTATGCTTGCAGATCGAAACTAAGGCAGGGTCTGCACCCTTTTTTTTGAAAACTCGGTTTGGTGGAATTTGTCATAAATTGAATGTTCATTACGGTCTTTAATATATAGAGCCTCCGCCTTTGGGTTTTCATACTCCCTATACGGCAGGCATGAGTTACCTCGGGAGTATTCACTTAACCCACCGAGGCATGAAGCTTCTCCTTTTGCTGTCAATCCACAATGAAGCAATGTTTCCCAAAATGCAGGATGAAATCGAAAGAGATGGAATTGCGCATGCCGTAAATTAATTATCGGGCATTTTCGAAGCGGCAGTCGTGATAAGGTGTTATCCACTCAGCAGTCGATGAGCAAATTTTGTAATGAGCAATAGAAAGCAGAAACAATATAGCGTCTGAACCGTTGAACTCGTGTTAGGGGGATTTTCAGTTCAAACCCATCTATTTCCACGCGACTAAGCTGGAGAAAAGAGCAGCCCCTATACAAGGGCTTAGGAGATGAACGTTCAACGATGGTTGCGCTGGAAACTTTATGGTATTAGTTTTCAGTGGCGTCATTTTCACTAAACCTGCCAATTTATAAACTGAGGGATGTGACTCGTAATTTAAAATATGCGAGCACCAAAAGAGAAGAAAAAAGCATTTGTTGGGGTTGCCAGTGAGAATCATTTGCCGTGTGAACAGACAAACAGATGAAAACTTTACCCAACTGTGGAGTTTGTCGTTAGTATCTTGAGTAGCGTCGGATGGTGGGGAAATTATACAAAAAGGTGACTGGGAATGATCTGAAATAGAGAGTAGAAAGTGATTAATCAATCGTTAAACGTGACAACGTCATCGTCCTGAGCTGTGCTTGATTTAGGACAGTTAGATACTTCACACAGCACCGCCGTTAAAGATAATTGTAGGCAGGGATTCTATGGGTTTCCTAGCGCAATTTATAGCTTTTCCAACTTAATTGTCAACCTCACCCATCCATGGCGAATCCTTTTTATTTAGCACGGGAGGCTCTAGTGACCCCAAGCTCCTCCCGGAAGAAGGGATGGGATGTCCTAGAAGGTTCAACGTGGTCCTTGCAAGTCGTTCCCGAGATGGTCGAGCTAGTATCTTAATAGTGCTATTTCCCGGAACGTATCCAGCAACATCGTTAAAACTCCCCCAAACATTCGAGAGTCTCCTTATCGCAACAAGAAGAAGAATCTCAAATCACAACCATTCAAATACACGTGATAGCACCATGGCGTCAGACATCGGGCATTGAATAGTGATGACGAGTGTGTCAAGGAAAATACTTTCAATTGATGAAGAGAGGTTTAAAGAGGTTACTTCATTGAGCTGTCACTGCGGCACAAGGCAATTTTCTAGACAAACAAGAAGCGTTTGGACTCTGCGGTGGCTATGACGTGCGACTTTTGTGTTTGTCGCATTATTATCAGCCGGCGAATCCCGCCGAACAAATAAATCAGGTAGTCTAGGCTACACTCAGTGCATGCATATGTCTCTAGAAATCGGAGGTCTTGAGACCAACAACTGGTGAAGGTAGTTTGTTGGTCGTCACAGCGTCGAGTACTCGGACTTACAACGTATTTTGTAAACTTCATGAATGCTGCCTAAAAGTAGCACGGTGATTCAAGAGCCAGGGGAGAGCAAGTACACTCTGATTGTGAGGAGCGATCTAATAACAGAACCGGCGAGAAATTATAGAGGTAGTCGAACCTAAAGCAAATAGATGTTGAATACATGTTAGGAGTTCTAATGTAGAGGAGAAACCTCCCATTGTCGGCTGCATCTAATTACTACGCAACTAACCTAGCTCCGATGTCGGCTGACGTGGTATGATGGTAGCGTGATCTGCCTACCACACCGAAGATCCTGGGTTCACGTCCCGGACAAAGTTTTTTCAATTAAAAGAACATTTATCTAGCGGGGTCGCCCCTCGTAAGTGTTTGGCAAGCACACCGAGTGTATTTCTGCCATCAAAAGCTTCTCAGTGAAAACTCTTCTGCCTTGCAGATGCCGATTTTAAGCTAGCCCTCATTCATAATTAAGAAAATGGTGTCCCCATTGACCTTTACCTTGTGAGATGAGTGAGGGAAAGACAAAGGCAACTGCAGCGTCTAGAACTTGCAGGGATCGGTAACTAAAACACACAGAGAATGCACCAAGCTCTCTCAAACTTTAGGGGTGGTTCCTTGCAACTTTTTTATCTCTTACAGGACCCGACCCAGTCCTATATTTATCCTTCGCATTTGAAAAGCATGGAATCTCATATAGTCTTACTTCTGTCGGATATATTCAAGCGCAAGTTTTCGAATTTTATATCTAGAAACTTTTGTACAATCGAGTGGTCACATGGGAACAGCTGTGCTTCCTGGTGTTGAAACTTTTTTGTGTTTCTTTGAGTTGTGTGCATTCATCATCCAAAACCTTTCCACACGAGGCTATAAAACTGCAATTAGTAATGTGATACTTTTATTGAAAGGATAAACCGCAAATTTCCGCTACACTAACAATGCAGCACTAAGAAGCTCGAAAAAAGTACTAAGCAGCTTAACATGAATGAAACTTAAGTCGCACCCAGCAAATGTTAAACGAAGAAACCACAAAAGTCATTTCACTTTACGAAGCCTTCACAGAGCTACGATATGATGGATTGCAATGGGACACGAGACTTTTTGGCAGGACAATGCATGCGCATGCATGAATGGCGCGTAATGCAGGCAGTAGCACGTTTTACCGTTAGCAATTGTAAAAAGTCACTTTGTTGTTCTATAAAATTTTTACGATTTACGATTTTAGCAAATAAAAAGCATAACAAAAGCGCAAAAAGTAGTTGAATTTATGGAAAATGTGAAAATCATGAATGTCAAATGCAGTTCGGATGGATGATGGATTCGTTGCGCTGCAAAGGACATGCATATTTAGTATCCGACTGAGGATTGAAAGAACATAAATTATATAGGATTATGTAACTAAGTAATAAAAAGTTTACAAAAAGTTCAGTTTTTAACAAAATGACATTAATGTGAATTTTAAAATGCAACAAAAAGAAAAACACCTAAAATAACCCTCCACAGAAAAAAAGAAGAAGAAGAATGTAAGCCAGCAATAAAATTTGTAAGTCCATTAAAGCGATAACAGCGGATTTGAATGTGAAAAAAAGAATTTGAAAAAAAATCGCTATTTACAGCATTGATTGACAAACGATGAGCTGCGCTCCCCCCCTTACACGCACAAACTCTATAAAAATGTTTACCCATAAAGATTTCCCTTGTAAGATATGCTAAGCGTTTGGTGTGAAGACTCTTACGATTATTCCTCATTTCCTATTTGCTATCACGGCTTGTGTGTGTGTGTGTTTGTGTATTGGTAAGCAGCTATCCGCATTAATGCCATTAACAGGATTATGTATGGGCAATAAATGTGGCAGGATGAGCTATCGAGTACACACACACGCACACGCACTCAGTCGCTGTAATGTCCCATATGGGTTTCTCAGATTGTATGTTGATTCTCACTTTGGTAAAACACATTCGCTGTAGATCATTTATATGCAAAAAATATTTTCTTGCGCGTTTGCATAATGCATGAATAAGGACATACGCCAATATGAGCAGGGCTGCCATATATTTTTACCTATTTTATCTTAGAGCGAAACTCAAGGATCCTCATGAAGATGGTTTCAAGAAAGCCTTAAATGCTCGTTAAGCTGCCTACACTAAGCTACATAGGGAGAGTAACAAGGTGAGGGTGATGGCGAGGGGGAAGGAAATAGAGGGGGAGGAAGAGGTAAAGGAAAAGGGAAAAGAAGAAGACGACGGAAAGAGAGATATGAACAGGTAGAGGCAGTGGAAGGGGAAGAGGAAATTAAGACGTAAGAGGAAGAGGGCAGGGAAGAGGAAGACGAAGTGGGAAATGACGAGAGAGAAACAGGAAAGAGAAGAGAAAGAGGAAACGCAAGACGAAGATGAATTTGAAGCTGAAGATGAAGATTAAGATGGAGAAAAGGTGAAGATGAAGATGAGGATAAACATGAAGATGAAAAAGATAAAGATAAAGATAAAGCTAAAGATAAAGAAAAGAAAAAGACAAAGATAAAGATAAAGTAAAGATAAAGATAAAGATAAAGATAAAGGTAAAGATAAAGATAAATATGAAGATGATGATGGATGAAGATGAAGATAACGACGAAGATGATGGTGAAAATGGAGGAGGCTTATAATATTCCCGCGGCAGGTACATATGTCTGCCTTAAGAGGCGACTAATATACTCTTATTATCTAAGGGGTTATGTAGCCAATCCTTTCAAGGGGGCTTCAGCGTAATTTATAGCTTCTCCAACCCAATTGTCAACCTCACCTACCCGTGGCATATACTGTTTCTTTAGCAGCCGAAGCACTGGCAAGTGGGGAGCGGCGGTATGACCTAGAAGGTGCCATGTGGTCATATCATATCGTTCCCGTTATATAGACTGTCTAGTATCTTAATGGTGCCCCGTTAGCGGAACGTACTGGATCTGTATCCGGCAAAGGGCCATCAATATCCATAACACTCCTCAAAACCTTCGGGGAGTGTCGTTATTGCTACAACAGCACAACAATATGAAGATGAAGCGGAAAATGACGATGAAGATGAAGAGGAAAGAGATGGAACAGCAAGAAAAGGAACAATAACCATTCCGAAATAATTCTGAAATGATCTCGCAAACAATTTCGAATGATCCGGAGTTGGTCACGAAGTCATCTACAGATAGAGCCTTCAAGACAACTGTCAACGTCGCCCTCGAGAGCCGAAATGTGTTACAATGGATCATGACAACATCAGATTAAGCGACTCTGGGAGTGTTCGACAGAAAAGTTCTTCGAAAGATTTATCGGCCTCTACGCGTTGGCGACGGGGAGTATCGAAGAACATTTAATGATGAGCTGTACGAGCTTAACGCAGACATCAACATAGTCCAGCGCATTAATACGCAGCGGCTGCGGTAGCTAGTCCATTTTATGCAAATACAAGATGATGCTCTGGCTAAGAAATTATTTTTATCGGAACCCGTCTAGAGAAGCTGAGGAAGAGGGCGGCACACATTCCGCTGCAAGGACCAGGTGGAAAACGATTTAAATTTCTTTGTTGTGACCAATTGGCTCCAGTTAACCGCGAGAAACGACTGGTGCGCCTTGTTGAACGGTCACAGCCGTTTAAACGGCTAAGCGCCATTAAGTCAGTAAGTAATACAGATAAATCAAAACTCTATAACGATTAAATGGGAGCTGCTCTCTCTTCAGAAATGTAAATTTAAGAAAAAATTCCGCATACAGTAAAAGAGATGTTCCGCATAACAGATCTTGCTGAAAAGTCAAAAAGCATAACATCCTTATGCAGCGTAATAATCTCCCCATCCGATAGGCCCCTTCGAAAATCACCGACATCGCATTGTGATGCTCTGATGTGATGGGGATGTCCCACTAAAGGAAGATCTTTATACTAAAATTCACTTTTAGTCAAAGGGCTTATCAAGTAAGCAGGTCCAGTCTGTATTCAAAGCAATATTTTACTTTTAATCTTGGCTCCGTAGATAGTTTTTTTGGATGACTTCTATATACAAAGAACTACATTTTAAGCTCATCTTGATCCTAAATTCTCGGCATTTCTATATTTTAATTTCGTAATATTTGACAAGTCGAGGACTCAAGACACATGATTTCCTGCGATATAGCGCCTTTAGTGAGTAACCGTTCTGTAAATCTATCACAATGAAGTTTTTTCAAGCACTTAACCTTAAAGCTGATAAGTAAAAATACTCCACAAAAATGAAATGCTGGCAACCCTACACATTTCACTCATCTCCACTGCAAATCAAATCACATCAAATCAGAAAAATGCATGCAAATCCGCTTTAAACGCATATCAACTTAAATGCACTTTGACAGTTGTAAATATTTCCATCAAAAGTGTTGTCTGTTATTACAATATCAAATACAACAGCTTATATAGTACGGTGTTACGATGAGTATGTATCTGCACACCGGAAGGGTTAAAAAAAGGGCGCTTACAACAATGTAGGTAAACATTTTTTTGTAAATCTGCTGCTCATTAAAGGTTTTTTTTTCATTTTTTGGGATATCTTTGCAAATTTTCTGATGTTCCGTTATCTGCTTGCAAAGCTGCATAAATTTGTCAGTGAATAAAGATGATCTGCTGTACATTTCAATAAATGTCAATTTCTATATGTATAGCTGTCAATAAACGACAGCAGCAGCAGAAGGCAGACCAGCGCAACGAATGTGTCAAAAATTACAACGCTGACAATGTATTTTGCAAATTATGCTGTTTGTAAATCGGTTGATAGGGGAAAAAGGAAATTGAAAGGGTTTGAAAAGGATTTTCGCATGTGTGATATTTACTGAATATTAAATTGTGAAGAGTTTTTTTCATTGAAAGTAATTGTGCATTTGTAGGTAATTTATTTCATGTTAAATGTTGCAATAATATTTACTCATTAATTGAAGAAGATTTGAATCTTTGACAGAGACCAGCTGAGTTTACGTTTGGTGATCATTTGTTGTTCGGGCTAAAGAGAAGTCAGGGTACGGACCGTGGCGAAACCATACAAGGTGTCAGCACGGTGAAGTCCCCGCAAACACAGTTTCTAACGTTAGAGAAATATTGTAGTTTTACATTAGAATTCTAATGTAGTTCTGTAATGCGTTTCGAATCGAAAACTAGGTCAGAGAACTAGGTTAGATAGAATTCGACTGTGAAACGATTCGAATAACACTAGAAATGCGATGTTATATTGTCACAGTTATCGATTATTTGCACGATATATTCAGGTCATCTACAGTGTTATAGAAACAAAACAAGTAGGAAGGCTAAGTTCGGGTGTAACCGAACATTACATACTCAGCTGAGAGCTTTGGAGACAAAATAAGGGAAAATCACCATGTAGGAAAATGAACCTAGGGTAACCCTGGAATGTACCTGGGTATCAAATGGAAGGTATTAAAGAGTACTTTAAAAGGGAGTGGGCCATAGTTCTATAGGTGGACGCCATTTCGGGATATCGCCATAAAGGTGGACCAGGGGTGACTCTAGAATGTGTTTGTACGATATGGGAATCAACTGAAAGGTGTTCTGAGTATTTTTAAAGAGAGTGGGCCTTAGTTCTATATGTGGACGCCTTTTCGAGATATCCCATAAAGGTGGACCAGGGGTGACTCTAGAATTGTTTGTACGATATGGGTATCAAATTAAAGGTATTAATGAGGGTTCTAAAAGGTAGTGGCCCTTAGTTGTATATGTGAAGGCGTTTTCGAGATATCGACCAAAATGTGGACCGGGGTGACCCAGAACATCATCTGTCGGATACCGCTAATTTATTTATATATGTAATACCACGAACAGTATCTGCCAAGATTCCAAGGGCTTTTGATTTCGCCCTGCAGAACCTTTTCATTTTATTCTTCTTAATATGGAAGGTGTCACACCCATTTTACAAAGTTTTTTCTAAAGTTATATTTTGCGTCAATAACCAATCCAATTATAATGTTTCATCCCTTTTTTCATATTTGGTATAGAATTATGGCATTTTTTTTTATTTTTCGTAATTTTCGATATCGAAAAAGTGGGCGTGGTCATAGTCGGATTTCGGGCCATTTTTTATACCAAGATAAAGTGAGTTCAGATAAGTACGTGAACTAAGTTTAGTAAAGATATATCGATTTTTGCTCAAGTTATCGTGTTAAGGGCCGAGCGGAAGGACGACGGTGGACTGTGTATAAAAACTGGGCGTGGCTTCAACCGATTTCGCCCATTTTCACAGAAAACAGTTTATCGTCATAGAATCTATGCCCTACCAAATTTCACAAGGAGTGGTTAATTTTTGTTCGACTTATGGCATTAAAAGTATTCTAGACAAATTAAATGAAAAAGGGCGGAGCCACGCCCATTTTGAAATTTTCTTTTATTTTTTTATTTTGTTGCACCATATCATTACTGGAGTTGAATGTGGACATAATTTACTTATATACTGTAAAGATATTCAATTTTTTGTTATAATTTGACTTAAAAAAAATTTTTTTTTAAAAGTGGGCGTGTTCGTCATCCGATTTTGCTAATTTTTATTTAGCACACATATAGGAATAGGAGTAACGCTCTTGCCAAATTTCATCATGATATCTTCAACGACTGCCAAATTACAGCTTGCAAACTTTCAAATTACCTTCTTTCAAAAGTGGGCGGGCCACGCCCATTGTCCAAAATTTTACTAATTTTCTATTCTACGTCATAAGTTCAACCGACCTACCTCTGTGAGCTCTGCTCAGCTGAGTATAATAAAAATAGTGAAAAGTTGTGTGGAAATATTATAAGCCGCGAAATAAGTTTGTTATTTATAATAATAAATACAAGTTAGTGAAAATGAATCAAAAAGTTAAAAAGGGAAAACGAGGCAGTTGAAGTGATATTTGAATGGCATGAAGAAAGCGCTTCCTCATCTGTACCTCAAACCAATGCCGAGCTCAATTCTGAGGACATAAGTGGAAGAGAAAATTTCAACACAATTACTAGTACTGAAAACTGTGAAACATACGATAGGATTTTGAATTATTTTTATTTTATTATAATTTATAAGCTTATAACCAAATAAAAGTATTTGATACAATGAAACAATGAAAATTTCGCTGATTTTAAATAACTAAACTGAATTACGCATCACTTCGAAATTCTCATTAGAAACCCATCAGCAACCGACGTTAGAATTCGATTAGAATTTTAACACTTTTCTCGATATCGTGAACGAAGTCCCCTTTTTGTCGAGAATGCTATAATTCGCGACAGTTTCGCAAATCGTCCCCCAACCTCCTACCTTAGAGAAATACATTAGAATTCAATTCGTCTTCTAATCGTTTTCTAACCTAAATGTTTGTTGGGGTACCTACAAACATAATTGAAAGTTCCATGTACTTTGTTTTTGTAAATCGATGGACCATTGTCAAAATCGTACTGCGCCGGAAGTTCAAGTGTCAAATCATATTAAAAAAGTATCAATCAGCTGATTTCCGGCAATCATCAGTTAGAGGTTCCACCATGGCATGGACAATAGCAGAGCTGATCAGTTCTTGAAGTTAGGTTGGGTTGAAGTGGCCGGTCAATAAAGACCTCACATAGACTGAATGTGTCTAGAGTGTTACCAGAATTTGTTTGACGACCAAACGGAAGAGCCCCAATCAGGTACCAGCACTTATTTTATAAATAACTCCGTCCTTTTGGCAAATGCTAGAAGTTTTCTAGTTCTTAGCTCAAAAGCTGCATCGATATCTGGCAACACTGCCACCCATGGTAGCTAGAACCTTAACCTCGCGTACGCAGTACATTAACACAGAACATGCTCACCGTTTCTTCCTGCCGCTCCCACTTTCTACGTCTGTTGTTACTGACGTGGCCCAACTTATAAACATGTGGCGCCAGAAAGCAGTGCCAATTAGTATGCCACGTGAGTATGAAGTATTCTCCCCTTAGAGATATAAGCAACTTTGTGAGTATAATGTCGTGTCCAAACCAATGTCTTAGAAATTTTACAACCCCACACTTCTGCCCACGCTTTTCCTTCTTGAATCATATGTAAGTCCTGTCACCTTTTGATTTCTCCCAAACCGATTGGGGCGTCTACCGTGATTCTCCTGGTTTATGGACTGCTTGAAAAAACTCTGTGGAATATCTAAAAGGCTATGCATTTTAAAAGTGAGGAAAGGCAAAAACTGAACAGCAACGAATCCCAAAACAACATCAAGTTAAGTCATAGCACAAAATCTTAATTATACATACATATTAGAGGTTTACGCCGATCACTTTATGCGGCGGCGGCGTAGGCTCAATTTTATACCGGCGGCGCGGCGTAGGCGGCGCGCCGGCGTACGCCGGTGTTCTTACTTTAAAAAGCTTGATTTTTCTATTTAAAAAAAATAATATTTCGGGAAGGTTTTGTTTGTATGTATATAAGGAAATCAATGTGTTGGCCATTTCGGAAAGATCCGGGGTTTTTGCCTCAGATCACTTATTCACTTACTCCAGAGAGGCTTCGAACCTAATCCCGTTAAAGCGTAGTTTCACCTAGGGTTAACTCCTAATAATCGGCGGCGAAAACAAATTCTTTAAATCATTTGTGGCTCCTTGGCGGTCACGCACAAAGGCGACTTACGGTTGTTATTAATGGTCTATATACTCATGACACTCGTGGCACGGGCGCCTCCAGCTTTTTGGCTGTTTAAGAGCTAAAATTCCCCATGTGCGAACAGTTGCGATCCGGACCACGTGCGTTCCGCAAGGTCATCGCTTCAGCTTCTGCACGCTTCATCCCGGCCGGTAGAATACCTAAAATCATACCGCATTTCCCGGCCGAAGCCGCAAATTTAGCAAGAGAACGTGACCTTGCGAGACACCCCAGCCCTAGAGACCCCGTATCAGGAGTCTTAATTTAGATATCATGCGTCTGGAAAATGAACATAAACGTACCAAATGAGCGGAGCATCTAAAGAACTACAACCTCTCTGCGGGTGTTGGTAAAATGTGGGCAACCGTTAAATCCTTGTCTGATCAAACTAAACACAATGATAAAGGTTCTATAGCCTGCGGTGATAAAACTTGTATCTGATTCGAAAAAATGCGCAGCGGCTTTTGCCGACAATTTATAATGCATTCTTCTGTAGACAAAGCCAGACGTCGTGCTAACGGACGAGCCCATAAATATAAACACGACGTCCCACCCATTACCATCACCCCCAAAGAGGTTGAAGCAGCCATCCGTAAGGCAAGGCCATCCAAGTCGATAGGCCCGGACGAATAGCCATGCCAATGCTTTAACACCTTGGCGATGAGGGAATAAAATACCTAACACATGTTTTTCAACCTGTCACTGGAATACTTCGTCATTCCCGAGAAATGGAAAATGGCAAGGATAATCCCGCTACTAAAGCCTGGCAAACCAGCTAACGAAGGCGAGTCTTATCGACCGATATCACTCCTTTCGCCAGTAGCTAAGACATTGGAACCGTTCTGCTCCCTTATTTCACGGAAAATCTTCGCCTAGCTATGAACCAACGTGGCTTCCGTAAATTGCACAGCCCCACCACCGCCCTCAATGCCAGTAACACTCAGATTAATTACGGATTAAATCAGCAAAAACCCATCATAGGACGGTGCTCGTGGCAATTTACCTGTCAAAAGCTTTTGACACAGTCAACCACGGCACGCTACTCCAAGTCATAGAAGGCTCACACCTTCCCGCTTGTTGGCAGGCGTCGGTTGAATTATGAACGTAATTTCTAAATATATATGGATAAAATTTTTAAAATGTAGACCAAAGTTTGCAGACGTTTGTGTTCACAACATTGATTTAATAGCCTTAGTTAAATCAAACGATATTTTAGAATGAAAGTCGACCGATTTTAAGTTGAAAGAGGTTAAGTGGGTATATAAATTTATTATATAACTTTTCTTTTAGTGTTTTGTTTTAATAACTTGGTGAATTGGGTGATGCAAAGTCCTTGTTCAGCTGACATCGAAACGCCTGTTTTTTTAAATAACTTTTGAATAGCTAGAAAGAGTTAATTTCGCAATTAGTTCTTATAACTGACAGTGATGTGCATCCGTTGATACCACTTTCGACCATATCCCGAACAATTTTCGACATGAAGAAAGAAAGAAAGAAAACTACCACAATCGGCGGCGGCGTTTATCGGCGGCGTATATCTCTAATACATATGTCTAAAGAGCTACAACTTCCCGCGATACGACTAACATTTTGAGTTGGATCAAAAAAAGCTATGTTGTTCCAAACATTGAAAATGGTCCCTGAATTGATATTTACAGTATTAGCAATTTTAAGACTGTTGTAAGTAGAAAAGGCAAAGTTTGATACTCTATTTAAAAGTAAGGTTAGACTCACGTCTAACATATTGGCCTCAAGTTCAACATGCGATCGGGAGGGTATCTAAACAGATATCGTTGCTAAGTAGGTTGATGGAAAACATAGGAGGACCAACAGAATGTAAAAGGAACCTTCTGATGCGCATCATCCTATCGTTGTTACTGTAAGGACCGAAGTGTGTCCAAACACACTTCGTAAGGAAGAATCGCTGAAAGCTTTTAGCAAATATACAATGAACTGCTACCCTGAGAATAGCCTCCGCTTATCACATTGTATCAGGATCAGCCGTACAAATGATTACCGTAATAATCCTCAGCGGCCTATTACCGCTGGAAAGAAGAAGGTTGTGGTAAACGATCATAGACGTACCATATTTTAAGACCAGACGTGAGTCACTTATAGGCGATCAAATGAGCTTAACTGAATAAGAATTGGTTTGTGATGAGTTGCCCTAGCTTATACGCTAGAGATAATTATAGTGACGCTGTCTTCTTAAACTAAGAGAGCCAACCAATGTCGAAATTATGCATCACAACATTTGGCACTAAAGTCTACCGAATGACAGTATAGGAAACATGAGAGAAGCTGTCCCCCAAAATATCTGCGTTATCAACAATGCCATAATAACACCAGAACTCCCTACATAAGTAATCTTCAAATGTTAATTCAGCAAATTGATAAATTTAACGAAAAAGTGGCTGGAGCACTTGAGGGTGTGTTACCTCACCTCAATAGTGGGGAGTATCTCATTCTTTCGACCATATCCTGCATACAAGTTGATGCACATACTATACCACTCCTTGCCACAGTATTTTAATAGCTCCGCACTTCGTATGACGACTATGGAACGGGGGCCATTAATTCCACCATCTACGATTGTGGGCTCGTGTTCTGTATATTCCCTAAATGCTTCATCGCTGCTACCCTTTAGGAGGACCAATAAGTTAAACTGGCTTGTCCGTGAGTATTCCCCTCATAATCTAAGAACTCTTTGCTCATTGGTTACCAGGTCGCCGTGTTCGTCACTACAGGAATCCGCCCCACTCGTTGGTCCGTAACTCAAACTCTTTGCACTCAAGCCTCTCTGTCCACTATAAGACATTTTCCTGTGACCGCTTAACAAACTCTGTCAAATGAAACCCCGAAATCTAAAACTAAAGTCCATGACAGAACCACCTGCTCAATAAAATCGACTTCCATCGATCAATTTCCAAAAGAGTTCTAATTTAAATGAATTGCACTCATTTTAATTAAGATCCAACAATAAAAATATATTTATATAAATACTTCCTATAATTTTCACAAGATCGGTGGGAACTAGAAAAATTGGTGAAAAAGAATTCCCATGAGAAAATTTATTTTACAGTCGCAATTTCCGGTTTCATAGTCCATTACCTACTCTTACTAAATTTAAAATTAACACCACCCGCATTTGAGCAACTAAATGCGCATTACAACAACAAATATATTTTTTATACAATACTTTTACAACAAAACTTCGATGCACACTATCCCTCATTTTTAGAGCTCAGCTATTTGAATTTAAAGTGCTTCAGCTACCTGTTGCAGCCCTCGAGCTCACCTGCGGCAAACAAGTTTGATTGCCCAGAAGGGGAATAACGAAAGCGTTGGTAACTCAAAAGGACCCCAAAGCTAAATAAAAACAACATCACATAAACTGATTTCGCAGAAAAGGGAACTCGTCGTAACAAACTACATATGAACATATATGACGGTTGGCAGGGGTTTGGAAATTTGGCAAAATATATGTATGAAAGATTACAAAAAAATGAAAAAGATTGCTTGCGGATTCCATGCGCCACAGAAGTGAAACTTCTCTTACAGTTCGTGTTTTCATAATTTAATATGGACTCCTAAGCGACGGCAGAAAAAAAGGAAGCTGCAGTGAGATCACTAGTATGTCCATCAAGAGGCTGCGCTACGTTCTGGGGTCCACAAGGCCGATTCTTGCCTGGAGCACAAACAGTTAACCCTGGTTGCATGCTTGGACATACAGAAAGCCTTCAATGATGTTCAGTGGTATCCTGGCAACTCTGCTCTGGCCTTGCGTTATAGTTAAGTTAGGTGGTAGCCACCCTGATAGGGGACGCTCACCTGAACAACATGAAGGTCTGTTGTGATACCACATATAATACAATAACGGTGACATAGCGTAGCAAGGATATAGTTCTGATGAGACCGATATCGATCCTGGATAAATACTCCGGAGATCCAAGTGAGTAACGACCGGAGTGCTTTCGCCTAGCTCTGGGCAAAAGCTGGACAACCAGCATAAAATGATTCGATACTTTCACCTCATCATCGTCCATATAGCTACAGCAGCATGGCGTTTCCAGTATATTAAGACGTACCGCATGGATTTCCATTAGACAGTGCACTGTCAAAACCCCAATGACCATTGATAGATGAGCCTTAGTGAACCCAATTATTTTGGCAGACCTCCTGCCATCCACTTCCGGCTAGAATGCGACTCTGCAAGAGGTGGTGTCCGCCCAACGGTTGCTGAGCTGACTCGAGGTCCATCTGTGCAGGAGCAAACCACAGGTGGCTAGCGGAATCCCGAAATTCTTACAGCCATTTTCATCCGTTTCAATTGAACCGATGCGGGCTAAGAGATCCGCTTGACAGTTGCCCGGGTTATCACTATGGCCCGGGACCCAAATAATGTTAATCATAAAATAGTTTGATGCAATCGCAAGCAAGGTCACGCACTTCCAGACGACCCTAGATCGCACTAAAGTTGATTTCAAGACCTTGATAACCGCTTGGCTATTAGAAAAGATGTTAAATTCCCGAACCGCAGTAGCACTGGAGAGCATTTCATCCACCGCTCCTTTATCGCAACAACTTCCGCTTGAAAGACGCTGCAATAAGCAGACAACTGAAACTTGCGCCTTACATTTAGTTTCTGGACAAAAGACCCACACACCAATCTCTTCGTCCAACTTCGACCCATCCGTGAACAAGTTAACCGGTCCCCTGCCACAGATGAGTCCTCTTTCCCATTCCTCTTTCGGGGGAATGACTGGGGTGAAGGTTGCACAGTAAGCAGTTATCGGCATACAATAATCCGTTCTATCAGGGTTAAAGTCGAACCTGGTAAGAATGCATGATGTCCGAAGTCAGAAAGCCCATAGTGTATATCACGAAGACTGATCAACGACCGGGCAGCGACCACCTTTCCCGCAATGTCTACTGGATGTATGTTCAGCATGACATTTAATGCTAAGGTAAGTGTTGTTCTAAGTGCGCCGCTGATACCAACCCATTTTGTGATTATGTCCTGCGCTTGAGAGCTCAAGGTTACGGCTGTTAGGCGCGGTAGAGCTATTATATCTCTAGGCAGACATTAAGCTGGGTCCTAAAATACTTCTGCCAATTCGACAGAAGTGTGCTTTTTATTGACGTTATCTACTCCATCCTGGAATGAAATGGTTAAGTACTATACCAGCTCTCCCCTATAATCGCAATGCAAATTATTGACTGTCTGCTTATGCTGTTGGTATAAAAAAGTTACTTTGGGGGCGTAAAGGTATTCATATCGACCAACAGTGACTAAGAGTATTCACTTCAAGTTGTAATTAAATTCGCGTATTTTGTGCAATGTCATTCACAAGCAGTGCAGCAGGTAGCTGGTGTAAACGTGACTACAACAAAATATTTCAATTTTTTTTCTTTTTGCTCTAAAGTAAGGGCTTGTCACACAGTCGTCGAGTCGACGTGCAAAGTGATGAGTTGCACTGACCATCTTCCACTTGCAAATGCGTTAAAATCGTATAAGCACAAACACTTGACACTGACAACAACCACCGTTAACATTGACAGCACACCGACCCGGCACATTTGGTCACCTTTGCTTTAGTGCCACCATGCGCTTCAATTATAAACAAACCTTTACGTGGAGATATAAAAATATACACACATACACACCTATATTAAATTTGATTCAACGCATAAAAAGTGTAACGTATATTTTAGTATACTCCCTTTACCTTCCCTAGTACACGGCGCGGTTGTTTGGCTTCTTTCTCTGAGGCTTCCTTGCCTTGATGATGAATGCTAGCATTTAAAATTTTACTCACCATGATTTGTTGTTGTAATGCTATAAAGATAAAAATCTTTTTCTCATGCATTATGCAGGTACTACATTTAAATTTTTTTCATTATATACATACATATGTATGTAGGTATATGTGTCATATACGAAAAGACGTTAAATTATTCTTCAGCTACTTAGTTTGATTAGAGCTATGATGAATTTGAAGGGATTCTTTGTGTGAATGAAATTATGATGGGATCATGGAAATACTCATTAGGTAAGTGTAAATATAACCCCAAACTTTGTAAGAGCTAAGTTATTTAAGTAGCTATTTTACGGTTTCCAGTAAGCAGAATCATTACCTTTCCGGCTGGGATGCTGAACCTAACCCTTACTTTAGTGAAATCGATTCTGGCTATCCAAAAGAGGAGTGAGATCAAGTACTCGCGGAGGTTGAGATCTAGGCCAGGTAAGGTTGAACTGGCCGCGTCAATAAAGACCTCACATTGACAGTATGTGTCCAAAGTGTAGCCAAAATTTGTTTGACGACCAAAAGAAGGCATTGCCATCTAGTAGCCCATCTTGATGCTAAATCACCTCTCCTTAGATATATGAGGAACTTTGTAAGTGTAATAACGTAATACATGCACATGATCTGGAAATTTTGCAGCCTGTGTTTCGTACCACACTTTTCCTATTTGATTGATCATATGCATCTCCTGTCTGCTTTTAATTTAGATGTAAATAGTTTGTTTTATTTTGAGTTCCCATTACGCTAACCGTAACCTCTAACCATAACTATAATAGTACTTGACCCTTAATAGTCTGCGAAGCAATAATTGTAACTGCCATTCCAACCCAGAACCATAAGGAAAAGTGATCATAATAGTACGCAAATCAATCGTCGTAACCATTGAACTGTCGGTAGCTGTAATCACAACCCTCACTATAGCTGCATAAATAGCTTATTTATTTATTTAATTCTCACATTACCATAACGTAACTAGATTTAACATATAACTACGTCAGGTTAGGTTAAGGGAGCGTTATTGATGCTTTCCACACTTCCACTCGCAGACTTTTTTACTCCATTGCGTATGCCCTCAGGGAGTACGGCACATGAGTTCAACCCGATTACTGCCTAGTAGTCTCCTACGAACCACTTGCTTTCTCTGATGTACTCAAGTAGGAGCGTGAGATGCGCCTTCCCAACCTCTGCCAGACAGTTAAAAACCGTACGGCCAGAATTTGATTCACCTTGTTTGCAGTCCGGGACATCGGCATCACCCTTATAGCTTCTACGGAGGGAGTTTGTTTGTAAGCGCCACCTGTGCACAGCGACCTCAGCAAACGAGATACAGAGAGGCCCTATGGACGCTCGGTGGAGCCGACACCTCCGCCTGATATCGGCCTGGTTATCGGCAATGATCGTTGTATTGGTATCTGAGATCGTACTCTCCGAGAGCAGTCTGGTTGCTCTCTCTATACATAGACCTCCGGCAGGAAGACACTGCATGGGTCAGGAAGTCGGTACGACTGATTTACCTGCAGATTATTTAAGTACAATTCAGTTCCATTTTCCATTTCGAGCCATCTCGAAGGATATCTTATTTCTGCACTTCAAGTTAGAAACCACAGTGATGTAGCCGTTTGTCATCCCGCAAATATTGCGGATCGAATCATTCGTCTCACCTTATTGTGCATAATGATATCTCTTGCAGCCGGCAGGGCCTCTTTTGAGCCAGGCTAGCACGGGCACATTGGCTAATTGCTCTCTGCTTTGGATATAGGGGACTCGAGAAAACTGAGCAAACACCGGGCTGACACCACCTCTTGCCGTGTCTCGGGATTTTTCTGGCCAATGGTTGACTCCAAGCTCACGGCGGAGCTATTAGGGTTTACAAAAGCTCATCTGTCCATGGTTATTAGAGTATAGGGGTCCACGTGGCACCCAGCTGTGTAGCTGTATTGGAGGCGACGAGGTGAAATCATCCAGTCACTTATGCTCAGCTGTCCAGCCTTTACTAGAACGAGGCTTATATATCAGGATCGAGATGTATTCGCCTCTTCGAAGGATATTTCCAAGGTCGATGTGTTCATTATTCGTAGTTTTATCGTTGCCACTCACAACGGATGAATACAAAAGTGTTCAAGATAGCTGTTCTCAACTGGATAGCTGCCACCCGACCTAACCTAATATAACCTTGTTGAATGCTGTATAGCAATCTCTTTCTATCGATGTACCTATAAAGGAAATTACTTCCCCTCTGTGGCGTTATAATCGGGAACTTCCGTAATAGAAATTCGAGGTATCAAAGCCTCGAAGAACGAGAAACAGTCACACGTCATGTGTGTGACATCATCTAAGAGCCGAAGTTATTACTCACACATCTACACGCATATAACTAGAAGACAACATGAATATGTGATGCAAAAACGAGAAAAAATAAGCAGCTGTTCGAGAAGGCTTTTCGTGAAATGTCTAGACCCTAGGAGAAATATGCGAACGAGGCAAGAGAGTGTATAAAGCAGCGTAAGCTGAAGAATAACGAGTCAGTTTGAGTTTTATCACGCTATAAGTGAAGTACGCGAGTAAGTAGGTAGTGAAGTACTACTTCAGTAGTGCTGTAAATAAAGAGCATTTGGCTATACTGATATTTAAGTTATTTATCGGCAGTTCAAGATTCGAACTTTAACAGAAGCTGCAAAATAATTAGGAATTCCACAAAAACACGATGTGAAGCGGATCAAGGCAAGAATCTTAAGTTAGATTGCCCTTGTATCAAGAGCAATAAACACTCCCCGAGCTTTTCGCTGGAGTAATATTCCTTAGCTACGCACCAATACAGGGCATTATATTGGTATTTACGCGATTGCATCACTCCCTCTCACTTCAGTTGAGAAAACCTCCGCAACATCTCAAGTTCATCTCTTTTTCTTCTTGTAGCATTAAAGAGAATCTTCGCAAGTTTAAGGGAGTATTTAACGACGATGATGATCCTTGGACGGATATTGATGCGGTACGTATTGGAAACAAGCACCATTAAAGCGCTAGCCGACCATCTCGGCAATGTTTTGATACGTACACGTCGAACCTTCTTGGTTTGTAAACTTTAGACACCTCTTATGACAGGCATGCCTACTGCGGGACTATTCGATTAGTCTCTCACGTCAATCGACTATTAAAGAGTTCTAAAATTTCTTTTACAGTTTCGCGTGATCTAAGGCCACACGAGATTACCATTAGTCAAGATTACCAAAATAAACCGTTAAAGATGACAGTGACTTCGCCATAAACTAAATTCCTTTATTTTTAAATGTAATTTATGACAGCGCAGCGAATGAGCGTGAGAGCCGAAGGCGCAAAACAATTTCATGTATGCTACAAAGGAAAATGAGTAAAGGATGCGATAAAACTTGCAGCTCAAATTACATCAAAAGTTACATTGGTAGGAAGTAGTTGAATTGCTAAGAAGAACGAGAAAGTTAAGAGGCATAAATCTTACAAATTCCTGGTCAACTTGTCCGCCGTTAATTGAATCATAAAAGCACCGCTGACGATATCATTTTCAGAAGGCAACAGCGTCTTTGCCTGAAGAAAAAGCAATAAATTTAAAAGAATAAGGAAAGCGATGTCCTCAAGAACAACAATACAAAGACGACAGGGTGGATGTTGTAACAAAAGGATTACAACTGGACATTTTCGACGCATAAAGACAAAAGGGATGAAGTTTCGAGGAAAGAAAAAACTTTAATTATGAAAAACATGAAAAGCGCAAAAGATGAAATTGAGTAGGCATGTTAAAGGCAAAACCAACAACAAGCAGAGAGACAGGGAAGGTTAGAGAAAGAGAAGGATTGCAGTCATTAATTTGCATATGTTTGCTGGTTGAAAGCTGTCAAAAGTGAGTAGGATTTTCAACTTTATGACAGTAAACATTGCAACGAGACATGCAGCTGGCCAAAATGGTCAAGTCCATTTAGTTGAGAGAAAAGTTTTGTTGGAGTGAAATCAAAAAGAAAGTCGGCAAGTAAGTTGCGTAGAAAAAGACAAATACTATGTTTGGCTGGGCTGCAAATGCGCAATGGTGGTTGTTGGATCGGCGGTCGCAAGTCAAATTATGATCTGTTATTTGTAGAAATCTGAAACTGGTTTTTACATGCAAATCAAAATGATGCTCGAAGAAGGCGTTGTAATCTCTTGGACTTCGAAGGATTACAACTTGGGAAGCTGTTGAAAAATATTGCTCAAAAATATATAAGAAATTTGTGTTACAATGCGATTAGAGCTTCCTCATTTGCTTTGTATGATATTTTTTTTACATATTATTTTTTTACCTAACTAAATAAACTGGTTTTTAGATTCTTGATTCTGCCTAATTGCTGTGCTTTAAATATTATTAATATGAAATTGAAGATGAGCTTAAAATTACTGCGAAAAGGATTACACGCTTTGAAGCAGTTGAAAAATGGTTCAGAGAACTTGATTTATCTCATCAATTCGTCAAATTTTTACATATTGGTACGAATTTTGGGAACTCCGCTTATCGTCACCTTCTGCTATCGTTCGCATCTCTGAACGGTCAAATAAATAACTCAAACGCTTAGTATGGCAAAATGATTTTTATTTAGACTACTTTGGGAGTATTACAATTAAAATACTAGCGTACTTCGCTAAAGCGTGTTAAATTCAAAAAGATTCCTTATCGCTGCACCGCGCTGCTTTATACTCTCCGTTAGCCTCGTTCACCTATTTCTCCTAAGGTCTAAACTTTTCACGAATATGCCTTCTGGAAGAGTTGTATCTCATACTTGGTTATTTAGCTATATGCGTGTGTATGTGTGAGTAAGAACTTCTGCTCTTGGCTGATGATAACGTGATGTGTATGTGAAAGAATCTCTTTGCTTCAACTACTGATTATGTGCATGTGCGGGCTGCTTGTTTATGTGTACATGTACATAAGTGTGGTTGTTTGCTTTATTGGTGTTGTGCATTTATTTAGTAGCAGCATACTGATGTATAAAACTGCTACATATTCGCCACACTGTCCTCCACCTGAGTCTGATCGTCCCGTTCAGACAAATTTTCCGATCTAAACGCTGCAGGCATTTCCAAATGAACCAATTTCATTTTGTTTCTTGTTTTTTTCCCATAGTTGTATGCGGTAAACAACATCGTTGATCTGTTTTGCAACATTGTATGGGCCTTCTGAGTTACACTGAAATTTCGGGGACAAACGTTTTCTTTTATTGTGGGTTGTATAACAGCACCAAACCTCCTTCGAGAATAATATTCGCCACAATATAAATAAATGTAAGGCGCGGATAACCTCCGAAGAGATCTAAGGCCGAGCTTCTCTTCCATTTGCTGTCGTGCTCCTCTGATTTTCCCTACAAATTAGCCGGACGGGACCTACATGATTTTATGCCGACTCCGAACGGCATCTGCCAAGGCAGATGAGTTTTCACTGAGAGCTTTTCATGGCAGAAATACACCCAGAGCGCTTGCCAAACCTGCGAGGGGCGACCCGCTTAGAAAAATTTCTTCTAATGAAAAAACCTATTCTTAAATTTTTGATGTTGCTTTGACCGGGGTTTGAACCCAGGGCATCCGGTGTGTTAGGCGGAGCACGCTACCATCACACCACGGTGGCCGCCAATATGCACAATATGCAATTAATTGCTTCTTCGGGATTCATGGAGAGCTTCATCGGCTTCTTATCGGTACAATGCAACCCAGGCATGATATTAGATTTTACTTACAGCTTATTATCAATAAAAAACAAGTAGGACGGGACTGTCTTCGGCTGTGCCGAAGACTTCATACCTTAGTATTATCGAGTAATCGGTTTGTTATCAGTTTGTTATAGCCGATTCATGGGGTTCTGATCGGTTTCTTGTCGGCTTGTTATCGATGCTTTACAGATGTGTGTCATCGATTTATATTGAAATTTTTTCGGTAACTATTTTATAACAAACGATACGTCGTTAACAACCATCTATAATATCCGATAACAAAATGGTAAAATCCAAAGATACCTTTTCGATAACAAATCGAAAATTTTATATGACTATTCGATATTTTTTCGATAAATAATGAAATCTTTGCGATAATAAATCGATAACTTTTCGATAAAAATCAAAAAACTTTTCGATAAAATATAAGCAACACAAGTATAACAAATTGTTAATGCTTTGATTGCAAATCGATAACTTTTACGATCAAAATCGGTGACTTTTTGATAACGTATTGATGAATTACCGATAGTAAATCGACATATTTTGGGTAAAATATCGATAACTTTGTGATAATATATCTATACTTGTTCGATTATAAATTGATAACTTTTCGACAGCAAAACGATAACTCTTCAACAAACACACTCAGACAACAAAACGATAAATGTTCGATATGACTTCGATAACTTATCGATAACTCGCCTATACCTAGTCAAAACACACCTATAACTTACCGATAGCCCGTCGATAACAAACCGATAACTCGTCGATAACAAAACCGGTAATACTTCCATAAGAAATTGATAGCACGCCTTCCGTTTTTCATTCCGGCTTCGGTTTTGACTTCTAAGCTTTCCTATCATTTCCCTTCCGTCTTTCTTTTTTCTTTGCTCTCATGTGCTTTCTTTTTCCATCAGTTCATTTCCTTTAATCTCATTTTCTTGCTTTCCCTTGCCTTGCCCTGATTTGCTGCCTGATTTCGCTCACATCAACTCTACCACGTACATTGTTCCGAAATGACTCTACAGTGTCGTACTGGCCGATCAATAAAGACCTCACAGGCTGAATTTGTTTATGCTACAGTGACCACACTTACGCTTACATTCCGTTTTACTGCAGCTACCAATACTACACACCACGCCTGCAATTACATTTTACATATAGGCATATCCACAATTCAGGAGCGTACCATAGTTTATCCGACAAAGGATTTCACACATCCGCGATATACTGTACAACAACAACGACGACCGAACAGTTATCCCAATAAGCACAATCCGCTTGCAAAATCCCCACAAATTTGTATAAAAACTAATTTAAAGGCTCGATAGGATTGGGTTTGACTAGCCAGTCATAAATACCTTACATAGTTTTATCGACTAACCAGAAATCCCTAATTACGTACCAGGATTTATGTTATAAATAACTCAGTCCCCTTTGCCAAATGTTATTTTTTTCTAGATCCCAGCCTAATTGCTGGCTCGAAATCTGACACTCTACCGCCCATAGTATCTGGAGCCTTGACCTTGCGATTTATAAGCTTGTAATGCCAGAAGGCAGTATGCCGTTAGTTCGCCCATTATGAGCCTTAAATCTTCTCTCTTTAGAGACATGAGCAACTTTGCGAAATCGAATGTCATAGGATTCGCACATGATCTTAGAAATTTTGCAGACCCGCGCTCTACTGCGATCTCCGAATAGAAACAATGCGATATTTTCTTAAATTCATTACTACTTTATACAGTATTTCCTAACTTATGCTTGCTGGCTGTTTACAGTCTTTCTAATTGTATCTCTCTCAAGCGCGAATGAGCCGTCTAGTTTTGAAGTTATGCATCCTCCTTTGCCAACGTATTATTACCTTCATCCCTTTATGAGTGGGAACCCTGTGTAATGTACACTCCAGGCCTGAGCGCATTCTGTCCTAGCTTTTTATGCACTTCCAGGATACTTCTTGATGAAGTACTGTGTGATATTATTGCTCTTAATGGCCGCCTGACTCCAGGATCTCTATCGAAGTTATGGCACCGGACCATATAGTCTGGTTGCCCTAGAACGAATGATGCTATACTGCTATGGCAATGGTGCCTGCATTCAAGGAGCCCCGAGCCTTATTGCAGTTCTAAATGATTTATTCTTTGGGTCATTAATTAAAAGTTTTAACCAATTAGAATATCCAGATCAAAGTTGGGCCAGGGGGATCGTTAGGTCGCGTTCTTCTTCACCTCTCACCTCACGCTTCATCTCTTTCTCCGTTCATATCCCTCTGTTTCTCCTCTCTCACTCCGCGCTCCCTGTCCTGATTTCTAAGAAATTTTATTTAAAATTTTATTATTCCGGAGTATAATAGCGGCTTTGATGTGTGCTGATATGTACATTATCCTTTTCACTTGCCTTTTATTAGGTCAGCTTCATGTTTGTCCGCAAATTTTGGTACAAAGCTTGCATTCCATTTTTGAGTAACGTCCGTGGAACACATAGAGCTCGAAGTGTTATACTTTTTCAGGGTATCGTGAAGTTTCAGCAAAAGGAAAAGAAAATCCGCAGCAGTCTCACGCTCGCTTTACTTTGGAAAATATATAGAGATCGGATGGAAACTTTCGATCAATTTTTGAGATACTTTCCATGAGCTAGAACTTAATACCTCATACCAGGTTGAGAACTGGATGAATATGCTTCAAATAAGGATAACATTTCCTATAGTTGGCGGTCAGGGTAGGTATTCAAAATGTCGTACCCAATAAGGTAATTTGCACTAAGCTCCGAGAACCTTCTCATTAACGGCATAGATACAGATTCGGTGAACTTTAGCACTCTATTGCATTAAGAGCTATGATCAGATCCAAGTGTATCCGAAATTTCTTTGCCAAAGGGCATACTGAATACACGAGATTGGACATACCTGATCTATTGTAATACGTTCTTTCTTCTTGATCATTACAATCTTACATTCGCGTTTCCGCCACGCCGCCGTGTGGTGACTCTTAAGTTAAAGCAAAATAGAACAGAAGGTTCAGTACAGTAGATACACTTGATTTATCCCTAAATGCTTTTATTTCGTACTCTCCCTACATATTTAATAGATGGAATGAAAAAGCAGATGAACTAGCTAAAAACTGCGCATCCCTTGTAGCTTGCTCTTTAGACGACCCCAATTAGACTGGGTGAGATTAAGAGAAGGCGATGAGTGTGGTCACTCATGATCGTACCAAGCGGGAAAGGCGTGGTTTCAAGCGCGGGGCTGTAAAGTGTCGAAGATGTATGTGTAGGTCTTAACAACCTTAGATTAAAAAAGTTGCGCATCATTAAAAAGGACGTGGCACTCGGACTGCCGCGTGAAGCTATTGCATATTATCAAATATGCAAGATTATGCAACAGCTTTATGAACAT
>JARSSU010024506.1:0-34951 GCA_029619165.1 Eurosta solidaginis
CGACCGATCTCTATGATTTTTTCAGACAACACATATAGGCGTATACGTAGCAAGTCGGTGAAATTTGAGCTTATAGCTGTTAATGTATGAAATTGCGACAAGTTTCTTATCTGAACATCGGTTGTATGAGATATATAGCTATATATACAGACCGATCTCTAGTGATTTTTCAGACAACAATATATGCTATAGTTCGTAAGTATTCGGATGAAATTTGAAGCTTCTCGCTGTTCCAATGGCCAAAATCTTGTCGAAAATATATAGTATATAGTCATCTATATAGCTATCACTATATATATATATCTATATATACCACCATATATATACTATATATACCACCGCGTCTTTATGCTTTTTTCAGACAACAATATATGCTATATACGCTAAGCCTATCGTTGAAATTATGAATCCTCTAGCTCTTCAAATGGGGCAGTATTACGAAAAGTTCCTTTCTGAACAATCGGTTGTGGGTCGACTAATATACTATATATACGACCGATCTCATCAATTTTTTCAGGCAACAATATGTGCATATACGAAGTATATGGTGAAGTTTGACATGCTTCAGTCTGTTAAATTGGGTAAGATCTTACAAAATCCTCTTTTTCTGAAAAATCGGTTGTATGGAGGATATATGCTATATGTGGTCCGATCCGGTCGTCCGACAATATGTCTAATCGGACACCAATACACCCCTCAACCAAATTTAATCAAGATATCTCAAAATTGAGGGACTAGTTTGCATACAAACAGACAGACGGACAGACGGACATGCTAAATCAACTCAGCTCTGCAACCTGATTATTTCGTATACTTCGGGGCTGCTATCTCTAAGCCGATGCTAAACATTGATATCATGCACATCCATAGATCAATCATTATGTATCTACATCAACGAAAAACAATAATTGCGCGTCGGCAGCGGAGAATCAAGGCATCAACACATGTCTATATCTGACGATCACTCCTGAAAGTATGCATGAGAGAAGCTATAAATCGTGCAATTTGTAGTTCAGCTGAGAAATTTGATAGCTAATGGCATTAGTAGATTCTGGAAATGGAGCGCCTAAAGATGCGAACGTTGAAATCAAGAGTATAAAAGGCAGCAAATGTAGAGCGCTGGAATTCAGTTTCGTTTGAGCTATCAAGCAGTTTCGATTAAGGAGACGCTATCTAGCGAGCCATAGCAGTATTATTTTGAAAGTCAGTTTCATTAAAGATATCAGTTTGGGTTATTAGCCAGCTAGTAGCAAAGTATAGTGTTATTGTGAAGTATTTAATAAGGCCATTTTTCCATTATTCAATATTGGAGTTATTTTATTCAACAGTTTGTGATTCGAACTTAGCAGAAGGCAATAAGAGGATTTTGCAAGTAAATTCGTTACAATTGGTGTCAGAAGAGAATTGTTGAATAAATTCCAGAGGACAACAAGGACAAGGCAAAGTTCAGTGAATTGAAGATCAGCAACTGAAGAAGGAGTTTGGAGAGCGTGGATTGAATACAAGCGGCGTTAAACTGAACTTCAGGTAAGACTACGAGAGGCAATGAGCAGAAGGAATTAACGTGGAACAGTATGTCTTTCATCTTGATGCCGACAAGACAACAAAAATTGAAGAGAAAATTGTAACTTCGCAGACAGTTACGAGCACAGATTTGAACATGATTTTAGCTGCATATCTGCTCAACAGCGACAGGGGCATCTCACCTAGAATCCAGGACAACCGTATAGCATCCAAGATGGAAGAACAGAAGACATATAGAATCCAAGATGAATCACAGGAGACACGTATTTGCAGAAATGTTATCTGAAATAATATCGAAGATTGAAGCACAAGAGGTACGAATATCCGAAATGGCGGCGCAATTTCAGCACAGATATAATCGCAGATCTCTGCTCAACTGTAAGAGCAGAAGGACGTATTTCCTCGAAGTTGGAGACGCAAGATACAAAAATTTTACAGTTTGAGAAAAAATTGAAGCCGAGGTGGCTGCTTTGGGAGGTCGTATACAGGAGTAGCAATCACATCGTCCAGCAGTTTCAGCGAGTATCCAAAGGTAAAACACCATCCTTTTACGGTTCTGTTCCTTTCCAGGTCTTTAAGCTACAGTTTGAGAAGACGCAGCAGTGAACAACTGGAATGCTGAAGATAAGGCTGCTGCACTGTTCATGGCGTTGAAACGGCCTGCAGCTAAGATTTTACAAACCATTCCAGAGGCGAATGGAACTGTTATGAGGCATTGATGGGCGCTCTAGAGAGCGCATACGGAACTGAGCATAGAGACAGATATACCAAATAGAGTTGCTGAAACCGCTTACAGAGGCCTGGTGAAATATTGCAAAGTTTGCGTCGGATATTGAAGCTAGCACATTTAGCGATGCGGATGCAGCCGTGGAATACACTGAAAGGTAAAGATTCAGAGCTTTAATAATAACATACTGGACGTCGAAACAAAGCGAGCTACACGCAAACCCAAGCCAACATTCGACAGAAACGGTGTCACAAGCTCTGATTCAGGAAACAGCGTCGCTTCTGTGTAAGCAGTTTTTCAAAGCACGCCGTGGTGGAAGTAGAAAGGCCAGAGTGGGTAGACGCAATATTGGAGCGCTGAAAGGATCGCAAAAGCGGAGTGAAAAAGTAATTAGAGTGCTTCAAATGCGGAATCCGGTCACTTGCACGTCATTTGCGATCTTGTCCTAATAGTTCCAACATGTGGGTGGCCGTAAACGCAAAGCTGAGTAGATGAGCAAGAGCGAGTATAGGTAAGATCGAGAGCTAGATCCAGCTATTGAATGTCCTGTGATATCTGTGTCGCAAATTGTAGAAAATCGAGCAGTCTTGCCGTCGAAGGAAAGCTGGATGGCAAGGAGCGTGTATGGACTGTATATACGGGCGCATCTCATTCCTTGATCCGATATGATTTGGTCCAACAGGAGAGTAAACCGTTACCTGGAGCAAGGTTTCGTACGGTCACTGGCGACTATAACCAAGTTCAGGGAGAAGTGTTGTGAAGTTTTGATTGGAAAGGTAACGGTTCTATACAAATTCGTTGTGGCGAAGATCGTTGAAGAAGTCATATTGGAGTGGACTTCTTGGTTGACCATGACATCAAGTTCGATATGCAGAGAAGGTGTGTGTTTATGAGAACCAGGATATACCACTTACTTCAAGTTTGGAGAAGGTCAGTAGTAATCGAGTAATGGTGGAGAAGACTCGACAAAGGCCACGAAGTCAAAAGAAAAGGTTGATGGATCGATGGGGCCCAAATAAAGCGAAATTAAAGTACCTGCGAAAAAATACCGCACTAAAACGACTGAAAGAATTTTTCAGAAAGAATGCAAAGGTGGTTTCAAGCCAGCGCGCACTACTGTTGTGAAACATCAAGACGATAATGATGATGCAAAGTCAATCCGCCAAGTGCAGCTCTGCGAGAATTCATTGGTCAAACAACAGAGTGGCAAGGAACGATCAAGATAATGAGTAGTAAGATGAACGCAGGTACAACGAGAACAAAATTCGGAAGGTTTCTTGGAGGAGAATTGGTACTGTTAAACAACCCTCACCGGCGGAAAGGTTTTCCAGCCAAATTTCGGTGCAGTTGGGACGGCCCGTACAAGGTTGTGAAGAAAGTCGGTGATAACCATCTACCGCATACAAACCATTGGGAACCACGGAGAATAGAGTGGTACATTTGGAGATGCTACGGTGTTTAGATCGGGAGATTTGAACTTAGGTGCAGGGCAGTTTACGAATATTAGCAAAACTAAGGGGTGCTGCTATCTCTAAGCCGATGCTAAACAGTGATATCATACACATCCATAGATCAATCAATATGTATCTACATAAACGAAACAATAATTGTGCCTACACATATGTACCATGTACGTATACGAGCAGCGGAGAATCAATGCACAAACGCATGCATATATCTGAGATACTCCTGGAAGTATGCAATGAGAGAAGCTATAAAATCGTGCAATTGTAGTTACCGCTAAGAAATTTGAGAGCTAATGGCAATTAGTAGATTCTGGAAATGGAAGCGCCTAGAAGATGCGAACGTTGAAATCAGAGAGTATAAAAGGCAGCAAATGTAGAGGCCCTGGAATTCAGTTTGATTTGAGCTATCAAGCAGTTTCGATTAAGACGCTATCTAGCGAGCCATAGCAGTATTATTTTGAAAGTCAGTTTCATTTAAGCAATCAGTTTGGTTATTAAGCCAGCTAGTTGCAAAGTATAAGTGTTATTGTGAAGTACTTTAATAAACGCCATTTTTCCATTATTCAATATTGGAGTTATTTATTCAACAGTTTAGTGATTCGAACTTAGCAGAAGGGCAAAAAAGAGGATTTGCAAGTAAATTCGTTACAGTATATATGTATGTACGTAGGTATAGATCGAGTTGCGTCCTAAAGGGATCGACCGATCACAACCAAATTTGCACAACCCACTAGAAACCTTCCAAAGATGGTCACAGGCTAAAAATAATATCGATAAATAAAAGGGGCGTTGCACCTCCCATGCAAAATGAATATTTGGTACTGCATAACTCTGAAGGTATTCATGCTAGAACATTTAAATTCGGTAAGGAGTTATATGAGGTCAATACCTAACACCCCAAGAAAATGTGGGGTGGGGGAGAAGGGGCGTGGCACCTCCCATATAAATGGAATTTATCATACTGCATATCTCTGGACCATTTCATGGCGGCCACCGTGGTGTGGTGGTAGCGTGCTCCGCCTACCACACCGTATTCCCTGTGTTCACACCCCGGGCAAAGCAACATCAAAATTTTAGAAATATGGTTTTTCAATTAGAAGAAAATTTTTCTATGCGGGGTCGCCCCTCGGCAGTGTTTGGCAAGCGCTCCGGGTGTATTTCTGCCATGAAAAACTCTCAGTGAAAACTCATCTGCCTTTCAGTTGCCGTTTGAAGTCGGCATAAAACATGTAGGTCCCGTCCCGGCCATTTTGTAGGGAAAAGTGAGAGGAGCACGACGCAAATTGGAAGAGTAGCTCGGCCTTAGATCTCTTCGGAGGTTATCGCACCTTACATTTATTTTTTTATTTTTTTATATCTCTGGATGTAGTAATGGTAGGATAATGAAAATTGGTAAGGAGCTATATGACGTTAAGTCCTAACACCGCCAGTAATATATGGCATTAAAAAAAAACAAGACAAATGGGTCTTTCACAACTATGGCTGCCTTAAAAACTTAGGTTCTTTCAACACGTAAAATTTGATTGCAGTGTTTGGTTTGCTTGTTATTCCTTTAGTATTCTTTCATGTTATCCTCAGGGTTGGTATTTTTGGGTACGCCTGGAGGAACCGGAAAAAAAATTTCTGTTTAATTTGATATTTATTGATGTAAGAGCAAAAAGAGAAATCATTATGGCAGTTGCTTTCTTAGATACCGCGGACACCTTTTGTGAGGTGGACGTACAACTCCGCATTTAAATGACCACAAACATCTGATACACCGATGTGCGACATAAGCAAACGGTCAGGCGAAAGTGAGGTGTGCGATGTGTGCACCATGACTCATAAACAGTCGCTGCAAGTTTTAGACCGAACTCTTAAAAATTTAAGGGGTAATGGTCATCCCAAAGGTGGTGCTGATACTTGCTGGAACAGCCGCAGTTGAAGTAAATGCGTGCCTTTTTATCTATAGACGCATTTACGTACAAAAGTTTACTCCCTTTAGAAATATAAGAGGGCATTTTGGCGAAACACTTCAGCACCAGCTTTTGATAAACAACTTCTTGAAATTAATTATGGCAAAATTCCTATTTCTTTACTAACATATGTATCTTCCAAATATTGAATCTATCTTTACAAACTATAAATGGCTTTGAGAAAAGGCATTTTAGCCACCTTAAAGTGAGGATGTTAATATCACTAGAAGCAAGACAACTTAATACTCTGTTAACACAGTCGTGGAAGAGTCCCAAGCTGTGCACATTCGATTGAGTTTATTAGCTCGATTGAGTTTATTAGCTCTTAAAAAAGGACCCATAATATCATAATATTTATGCTTTCGTTACTTCGAATCTCCACGCATATGTAGTGGGACAAGGCTTTTCATCACAAAACTTTTACGAATGTCATTGAAGCAATTCATTTTATCGAAAAAGTTTAAACCCAAGGATTCCATTGATATCGGTAGATTTGTCTTTTTAATTTTAAATGCCTCAAATTTCCTATCCCTATCAATGAAGCTCAAGGACGATCATTAGCTGCGAATCAAGGGATTGATGAGCGCAATACAAACCTTTATAGCTTCAGAGCTTCTGCAACTCAATTGTCAACCTCACCTACGCGAGGGGAATCCTGTTACAAATATGATTATATCATACAACAACAGTCATTAGCTGTAGCAGAAGTCAATCTTACCAACTTATGTTTTACCCATGGCCAGTTACGCGTAGCTTGCAAATTTTTATAGAAACGTGGGGTAAAACCCACGTAATCGTTTTAAAAACTTTGTTAGAATTGTTTTAGGAAATGTATCGATAGTGTTTGCTTTTTGGTAAAAACCCGACTTCGAGCCAATTTCGCGATTATATTCTGAATTCATCATCTTTGTTAATTGGCGTTTAACTGCAAGAGCGATTTTGGCCGTCCACATGTTTCTCCCAACTTAGTGGATATCCCTTTTTGGAATTACTCTCGATATTGTTTTCAGCACAAGAGTATTGCATGACCGTTTCGGGACTGCTTCCGAAACATTTGGGGTTTATTTTTGGAATTTTTGGAATTGTTTTAAGGATCAAAGTGCAACAACTCGTGATGTTTTGGGGAACCCCGAAATTGTTTTTGTTTAATTTACCTTATGCTTATCTTCCAATGTGCTGCTCTGAGTTTTTTAGAGCTTACGAATTCTCGTGTTTGTTCGAAAAAAACTTCTCGCGAGTCCCGGCTTCTCGCCGGATTCTCGCAAAATTTCCACAAACCGCAGACAAAAATTCCGAGAATATCACGAAAGTCGAGAGACTTACGAGTGTTTCGAGATTCAAGAATCTCGTGAAAAGCTGATTTCTCGATAAAAATTATAATGTTAGGATCACAGTTATTTAAATATGTTTTTTGTGAGGTATCATTGAAAATTCAAAATAATGAACAAAAAAAAATTCTTTTTCTTTCGGAGCGAAAAAGTCCGGGTCAAAAAAGTGCCCTAGGTGAAAATGTTTGAGTTCTCAGGTATCCCTATAGCAATATCATGTCGAATCGTGCACCCTTCTTATTTTTCGAACTTTTTCCATAAAAGTCCACATATAAAAGTAAAATCTGTATTTTTATACTCAGTTGAGCAGAGCTCACAGAGTATATTAAGTTTGATTGGATAACAGTTGGTTGTACATATATAAAGGAATCGAGATAATATAGACTTCCATATATCAAAATAATCAGGATCGAAAAAAATTTGATTGAGCCATGTCCGTCCGTCCGTCCGTCCGTTAACACGATAACTTGAGTAAATTTTGAGGTATCTTGATGACATTTGGTATGTAGGTTCCTGAGCATTCATCTCAGATCGCTATTTAAAATGAACGATATCGGACTATAACCACGCCCACTTTTTCGATATCGAAAATTTCGAAAAACAGAAAAAGTGCGATAATTCATTACAAAAGACAGATAAAGCGACGAAACTTGGTAGATGAGTTCAACTTATGACGCAGAATAGAAAATTAGTAAAATTTTGGACAATGCGCGTGGCACCGCCCACTTTTAAAAGAAGGTAATTTAAAACTTTTGCAAGCTGTAATTTGGCAGTCATTGAAGATATCATGATGAAATTTGGCAGGAACGTTACCCCTATTACTATGTGTACGCCTAATAAAAATTAGAAAAATCGGAGAAGGACCACGCCCACTTTTAAAAAAAAATTTTTTAAAGTAAAATTTTAACAAAAAATTTAATATCTTTACAGTATATAAGTAAATTATGTCAACATTCAACTCCAGTAATGATATGGTGCAAACAAATACAAAAATAAAAGAAAATTTCAAAATGGGCGTGGCTCCGCCCTTTTTCATTTAATTTGTCTAGGATACTTTTAACGCCATAAGTCGAACAAAAATTAACCAATCCTTTTGAAATTTGGTAGGGGCATAGATTGTATGACGCTAACTGGTTTCTGTAAAATGGGCGAAATCGGTTGATGCCACGCCCAGTTTTTATACACAGTCGTCCGTCTGTCCTTCCGCATGGCCGTTAACACGATAACTTGAGCAAAAATCGACATATCTTTAATGAACTTAGTTCACGTGCTTACTTGAACTCACTTTATCTTGGTATGAAAAATGAACGAAATCCGACTATGACCACGCCCACTTTTTCGATATCGAAAATTACGAAAAATGAAAAAAATGCCATAATTCTATACCAAATACGAAAAAAGGGATGAAACATGGTAAGGTAATTGGATTGTTTTATTGACGCGAAATATAAATTTAGAAAAAACTTTATAAAATGGTTGTAACACCTACCATATTAAGTAGAAGAAAATGAAAAAGTTCTGCAGGGCGAAATAAAAAACCCTTAAAATCTTGGCAGGTATTACATATATAAATAAATTAGCGGTATCCAACAGATGATGTTCTGGGTCACCCTGGTCCACATTTTGGTCGATATCTGGAAAACGCCTTCACATATACAACTACCACCACTCCCTTTTAAAACTCTCATTAATACCTTTAATTTGATACCTATATCGTACAAACTCATTCTAGAGTCACCCCTGGTCCACCTTTATGGCGATATCTCGAAAAGGCGTCCACCTATAGAACTAAGCCCCACGCCCTTTTAAAATACTCATTAACACCTTTCATTTGATACCCATATCGTACAAACATATTCTAAAGTCACCCCTGGTCCACCTTTATGGCGATATCTCGAAAAGGCGACACCTATAGAACAAGGCCCATCCCTTTTAAAAATACTCATTAACCTTTCGTTTGATACCCATTGCACAAACATTCTAGAGTCACCCTGGCCCACCTTTATGGCGATATCTCGAAACGGCGTCCACCTATGGAACTAAGGATTACTCCCTTTTAAAAAACTCATTAAAACCTTTCTTTTGATACCTATATTGTACAAACAAATTCTAGGGTCACCCCTGGTCCACCTTTATGGCGATATCTCGAAACGGCTTCCACCTATGGAACTAAGGATTACTCCCTTTTAAAATACTCATTAACACCTTTCTTTTGATACCCATATTGTACAATCAAATTCTAGGGTCACCCCTGGTCCACCTTTATGGCGATATCTCGAAACGGCGTCCACCTATGGAACTAAGGATTACTCCCTTTTAAAATACTCATTAACACCTTTCATTTGATACCCATATCGTACAAACCATTCTAAGTCACCCCTGGTCCACCTTTATGGCGATATCTCGAAAAGGCGACCACCTATACAACAACCACCACTCCCTTTCAAAACCCTCACTAATGCCTTTCATTTGATACCCATATCGTACAAACAAAGTCTAGAGTCACCCCTGGTCCACCTTTATGTCGATATTTCGAAACGGCATCCACCTATAGAACTAAGGCCCACTCCCTTTTAAAATAGTCATTAACACCATTCGTTTGATGCCCATATTGTACAAACAAATTCTAGGGTCACCCCTGGTCCACCTTTGTGGCGATATCTCGTAACGGCGTCCACCTATGGAACTAAGGATTACTCCCTTTTAAAATACTCATTAACACCTTTCATTTGATACCCATATTGTACAAACGCATTCTAGAGTCAACCCTGATCCACCTTTAGGCTATATCCCTAAATGGCGTCCACCTATAGAACTATGGCCCACTCCCTCATAAAATACTCTTTAATGCCTTTCATTTCATACACATGTCATACAAACACATTCCAGGGTTTCCCTCGGTCCATTTTCCTACATGGTTATTTTCCCTTATGTTGTCACCATAGCTCTCAACTGAGTATGTAATGTTCGGTTACACCCGAACTTAACCTTCCTTACTTGTTATTTTTTGAGTCCGATAGAATTAGTTTAACTCGGACTTTTAAAAATAAAATCCGGAAATAAAAGTTAAATCCGTATTTTTTAAGGCCAAAATAACGTCCCGCTTGATAACAAAGAAACGGCTTATCTGAAATAAATTTTTTTTTATTCCGGATAAGCAGATTCTTTGTTATTAAGGGAAATTTTATTTTGGCTTTAAAAAATAGAAGTCCGAGTTTAACTAGTTTTATCGGACTCAGGTAATAAAAATCGGAAAATAATTTTTATCTTGATCCAAATATATTAAAAGTCCAAAATAATAGTTTTGCAAGGAATTATATTATAAAAGAAAAAATAGTTTCCGTCTCTGGGAATGAAAAAGCGGAGGAACTAGCTAAAAAGGGGGCCCTTGAAGCTTGCTCCGTAGAGGTCCCAATTAGACTGGGCGATATTAAGTGAAGGCGAGAGGTGCACATGATCGACCAAGCGGGAAAGGCGTGGGTGGGTTCAAGCGCGGGGTTGTAAAATGTCGAATATTATGTGTAGGTCTTACAACCTTAGACTAACAAAGTTGCTTCCATCATTAAAAAGAGAGGACTGTAGACTCATGAAGGGTATTCTGACTGGACACTGCCTTCTGGCGTCACATGCCTTTAAGTTAGGCTTGGTCAGTGATATCAGATGCAGGAAGTGCGGGTTGGATGAAGAAACGATCGAGCACGTTCTGTGCTCGTGCCCTGCATTTGCCAGGCTAAGACTCCAGCTATTAGGAGTGATACAGCTGTCAGATCTAGAAGCAGAAAGTGGCTTAAGTCCTAGTAAGCGTCTAGTATTTGCCAAGAGGACGGAGTTATTTTATAACATAGGCCCTGGTTTTTGATAGTTTTTTCAGTTTGGTCATTAAAACAAACGTCTGGTAATACTACGGACTTAATCAGTCTATGTGAGGTCCTCACGGACCGGCCAGTTCAACCTAACCTTCCGTCCCTGGAATGGTCGCGAGATATACGAGTATTTTGAGAAACGAGAATCTTGCATGAAGCCAATTTCCCGTGCCTCGAAATTTTCGCTTGAGTTCTAAAATATGCTACAAATTGGTGGCATAGTATTTTATTAACACCCAACTGACTGAAAGTTTTTGATGAGCTCAGCGGTCACTGACATGTGAATCAAGTACGCTCATTACTTTGCCATGATGGTCAGGGAATTTATAGATTGCCGTAATATAATTTATGTAAACGCAAACTATTTAATCGAAAGGTATTTCGTTATTTCCCTCAGTTGCCACATCTATTGTACCCAACATCCTTTGGTGTGTGCGTAGGGATATTGCTGTGGTTGTATTCGCCATTATTTAACAAGTATATGTATAACTTTACTGCTTTTTCGCTGTGGCCACAAATAAACGCAATGCTTCTACAACAATCCGACAATTTCAGTTGGCACGTTTACCTCCGGAGATGTTTGCGACATACATTGCTGTTCTACGTCCTATTGTCACCAGTCTGCAGCGCGACCGTCATTGCCGCTGGCACAAACACATAACCATGTCTTTGGTTGCCACTTGTGCAATATCTCATTTTTTATGCACGTTTACTAGGCAGCATCATAACAAAAATAAAACCAATAAATCCGCTTTGTCATTGAAACTGTTGAAAGGTATTAAGCGCTTTAATGTCGCTTTGGTAGCCAACATCTCCCATTGGGAGAAACGATTTCAGTTCGCTTTTGAATAAGTTTTTGCTAGCAGTAAACTTACTATAGTGCCCCATAAGCTTCGAAATTTTTACGTCAATTCATGTTAATACAAAAAAAAGTCCTAATAAGTAAAATAGACTTTGTATATTCCTCTAAGTATTTTTTCTTTAGTAAATTGGAGGTTTGGGAAACATTTCTTAAAACAATTGTAAAATTTTTGTAAAAGATTGTGGAATCAAGGAAAGCGAGCACCTTTTAAAAAGGGGTAGTGTGGTGCGGTTTTACATATTCCGATCCAATAATACACAAAAAAAATTGTTAAAGTCAGAACAGCTTTATTTCCTTTCCTTTCTTTCCCTTCCCTTCTCTTCCCTTTCCTTTCCTTCCTTTCCCTTCCCTTTCTTTCATTTTCTTTCCTTTCTTTTCTTTTCTTTTCTTTTATTTTCTTTCTTTTCTTTCTTTTCTTTTCGTTTCTTTTCTTTTCTTTTCTTTTCTTTCTTTTCTTTTCTTTTCTTTTCTTTTCTTTTCTTTTCTTTTCTTTTCTGTTCTTTTCTTCTCTTTCTTTTCTTTTTTTTCTTTTCTTTTCTTTTCTTTTCTTTTATATTCTTTTCTTTTCTTCGCTTTTATCTTTTTTTCTTTTTTCTCTTTCCTCACACTTTTTTCCTTTCCTTTCCTTTCTTTTCCTTTCCTTTTCTTTTCTGTTCTTTCCTTTACTTTCCTTTCCGTTCCTTTCCTTGCCTTTATATTCATTTCGTTTCCCTTCCTTACTTTTCCTTTCCTTTCCTTTCCTTTCCTTTTCTTTCCTTTCCTTTCCTCTCTTTTCCTTTCCTTTACTGTCCTCTCCTTTACTTTCCTTTCCTTGCCTTTATATTCCTTTCATTTCCCTTCCTTACTTTTCCTTTTCTTTCTTTTCCTTTCCTTACCTTTCCTTTCCTTTCCTTTTCTTTCCTTTTCTTTTCTTTTCTTTTCTTTTCTTTTCTTTCTTTTCTTTTCTTTTCTTTTCTTTTCTTTTCTTTTCCTTTCTTTCCTTTCCTTTCCTTTCCTTTCTTTTCCTTTCCATTCCTTTACTTTCCTTTCTTTTCATTTAATTTCCTTTCCTTCCATTACATTTCCTTTCCATTCCTTTTCTTTCTTTTCTTTTCCTTTCCATTCGTTTCATTTCCTTTCTTCCATTACCGTGGGATCGTTATCATTATTATAGACATTATTATTGTATTGGAATTTTTTCCTTTTCCTATTCTCTGTAATCTTCTTTAAATTTACCTTTCCGTTTCATTAGCTGTTTACAATTATCCACCTTTTAAGTAAATACACACATCACACAGAGTTTAGTCCGAATTTGTATTAACGCAAATTTCTTCCAAACACAACCGTTTCGCCACGCAGTTCGCTCAATACTACCCTCCCTCGCTTGAGCTCGAGTTTTGCTCTTTTTATTTATCTTTTTTACTTCCCTTTCATTCATTTCCATTTAAATTAAAATCACCAAATTCTTACCTGGCACTTTATACCGCTCTTTATTTGGGTGGCTTGGGGGCAGCCGAAAGAGAAGATTTTAAAACCCATTTTTAAAACGTAGCTTCCCTCATCAAGTGAACCTTCAGGCCTGGAGCCGTTTTCTTAACGCTATTTTCTCGTTGGTGAGCATCTTTTAGCTCCTATTGAAGCCGAAATTAATGACAATTCTGCCGCAGCCGTGAATAAATGGCAAAAAATTAAAGCCCTTCACCAAACACTTGCTAATTTTTATTTATCTCCATTTAATTTCCCCCTTGTGCATTGTCACCGTGCTCTAAACTATGTGTGAAGTTTGTAGCTCAGTGGCAAGCCGCTTAAAGGTGCTCGCAAGACTCCCTGCTCCTCTCCGTTCAATTTTTTCTAAATATCTCGATCCGCGCGCCTCCTAGCGGAATATTTCGATATAGGTATTTTACTCTCTTTGACTTCTGAGATGGCTTAAAAATCGATTGAAAAGTTTCTAATCTCATATGAATTCTTTAATTATCCCGACCCTTGTTTCAGAATTTGTTTTCCTTATTGGCGTTGTCTCGGGCCTCTGAACAAATTTTTTTAAACTTGATAGCAAAACTCAGCCGTTTGCTACGAAATTTCTGAATATATCGGCATTGTTACTGGGTTCTCAACTTCTTCAATGGGAAATCTCTCAAAAACTTATCAGAATATTCAATCCGTTTTCCCTTAATACCCAGATCGATGTGACACCCAGACGATCTTTTAGATCTAGCTCAACGGAAAATTACTTTAAACCCGATCTCAAGGTCCTACTTCTCGTATAAATGCCTATTTATGTAATTAATAGCTTAGTGAGAAATTTGATCGAAAAACTCTACATTGTTCATATCGATTTTCTAAGTATTTGGAACCCTGTCCTGTCTAGTAAATTTTTTCATTCGAAATATTGAGCTTTATAGGGCTCTAAGATGTGTTCGAAGTTCCAGGTTTCTTGGCTATCGGCTAAAAAGCGACCTCAAAATTTTTAAATTCGGACATTTTTTTAAAGATCACGATCCCTGCGCCACCCATCGAAGGTTTGGTTCTTTCAGGTTGCATTTTCTTTCATGTTGCATTATCAACCTAATATAATAATACATAGTATATTCTCACCAGATGTTTACTGTACGTGTTTAATAAAGTGTTTGAAAAAAAGTGAAGTTTAATAAAAATAATGATCTTTTGCTAACGTGCTACAACGCTTTGTAAACTTGTGCTAGACCTTTCGATAGATTTGTTAGACTTTATTAAGCTTACATTAAGACTGGAATGTTTTGTTGGGTATAATTATGAGTTTAAGTATATGTGTGTAACGCGGTGTACTTGTATGTGTAATAAATGTACAGCGACACTTCCGCATGCGGACACCTGCAAAAATCAGCTGATACTCGGTATTCGTATTGAAATCAACTGTTTTTTAAGTTTTATGCGTAAACATATATATTTGTGAATGCACATATGAACCAATGTTTGAAGTGTATGCGTGAATTCAAGAACTGTGTCAACGTATACCGACAAAACATTTCCGCTTCCTTTACGCATAACTCCAGCCATAAAATGTTAAAGCAATTGAGTTGTCAGTATCAACTATAGATATCTATCATCTTTCTGAAATTGTGAGTTGATATGTTTTTTAAATTCTTTCACACTAAACCACTTAGGAATGTTTTTAAAGTTTTTACACACATTTTGGAGTGCTCAGAGTGTTTGGGACTCGTATAGGATATTTTCATAATGTTGCTATCTGGATCCTTAAAGGATAAGTTTTTGATTTTTCATGCTAATTTTTTTTGTAACAAATTCGGGGCTACTTAGATATCAAATCGGCTAAATGCGGCGTATATTCGGGAACATTTCAGAACTCATTTCGGAACTAATTTGGGACTTTTTCGAACCCATGTCACGAATATTCAAAACCCATTTCAGTATTATTTCCATGGCATTTCCGAAGAGCTTCATTGGCTTATTATTTGCAATGATGGATATCGACGAGCTTATGTATCGTAATCGACTTTCGATTTTATATTTAAGTGTTATCTGTAACTGTTTGCTAACAAATCGACGAGTCGTCGATAACGGCTTTAACGACCGTGGTGTGGTGGCAGTGTGCTCTGCCTAACACGCCGAAGATCCTGGGCTCAACCCCCCGGCATGAAACATCGAAAATTTAGAAAAAAATTATTTCAATTAAGAAAGAGTTTATCTGAGCGGTGTTTGTAGGGTTTGTATTATATTATACATTTTACCTGTTAACTTTATATAAGTTAAGTTAAATAAAAATAAATGTATGGCGCGATAACCTCCGAAGAGATCTAAGGTCGAGCTTCTCTTCCAATTTGCGTCGTGCTCCTCTTGATATTCCCTACAAATTGGCCGGACGGGACCTACATGTTTTATGCCGACTCCGAACGGCATCTGCAAGGCAGATGAGTTTTCACTGAGAGCTTTTCATGGCAGAAATACACCCGGAGCGCTTGCCAAAAACTGCGACCCCGCTTAGAAAAATTTTCTTCTAATTTAAAAACTTTATTTCTAAAATTTTGATGTTGCTTTTTCCAGAGTGCGAACCCAGGGCATACGGTGTGGTAGGCGGAGCACGCTACCATCACACCACGGTGGCCGCCATAGTTGTTAGTTGACATTGATTTAGATAAATAGCAATACTGCATTCTTAAAAAGAATACCATCACATATTAGATATTAGAAAAAACTACTGCATTACATGATCCTGTTGTTTGAAGAAATGAAATAATTGATTTTTGAATGAATATGAAATGTAAAATTTTCAAAAGAATTTTTCAGAATAAAATTTGTGACGATCATGAAAAGATCATAAAATTGAAAATATTTTAAATTTGATCAAATTTTTAATTGGCGCCCGAGCAGCGCCCACCGCGAAAATTTTAAAATGATAATATAAATCTTAACGGAAATCGGGAATCAAACTAATAAAAACGTGGTGGTTTCATATAAAAGAAGATTATCTTAACTAAAAAAATACCAAAAAATCGTAGTGCTTTTCATATAATGGAAGATTTTTTATTTATTATTTATTTATTTATAACATTAGCTTACAACATAAATCTTATATGCTAATTTTTTAGAGCTATACAACAGGCTTTAAGCTCGATATGTATTATATCTATGTCTTTATAGACATAATTGATTTATAACTAGTTTGTGATATAGTTTGGTGCTTTTACGGAACTTGGTAATTAGGGTGATGAGTCTGGGCGAGGATCTTGGACGTGTGATATAGGGTTTGTGTTTGCGAAGAGTGTGTTCTACAATTCGCGCGTACAGTGGACAGCTGCTTCTATGAATGTGGGTATGTGATGTGATGTCTGCGTTGCAGGTGTGCAACTATAGGCTAGTGCTATTCTATAATATGTCCGTGGGTTATTTCGTATGTCCTAGTCTGAGTCGTTCGTATTTAATAATATCCAAACGCGTGTGCTTTTTTTGTTTTATTAAGTGTGTCTACTATGTGTGTTTTTGAGTAGTTTTATATCTTTATCCAAGGGCTGGTTTGATCCCAGTTAGCAGGTGTTTGTATGGAAGTGTGTCTTATCTTTTTTCAATGTCCTGCAGATAAAGTTGGATGTGCTAGTTACAGGGACTATGGTGTGCTTCTTTGGCGGTGAGATCGGCAAAACATGCCAGCTATATACTGTGTCCAGGCACCCAGATAAAATGATTTTTGGGTAGTGTTGTGTGATGGTATTTCCTTATTAGGTAGTGTAGAAGTTTCTGCAATTATATCAGCTATGGAGAGAAGAGAGGAGAGTGAGTCTGAACATATGGCAAATTTTCCTCTTTCTTTTTAAATAGGTCTATTGCTTCTACAATCGCGATAATTCACCGGAGAAAATGGAGCTATAGTAGGGGATATTTGATATTTTAATAACTTCTTGCTCTGATGTATACTATATGTGGCGCTTTTATGGATCTTGGAGGCGTCTGTGTAAATGAAAGTGTAATTAAGGTATTTGTTCGGATCTCGTTGAACATGCTGATATTGAATCGCGCTCGTGCTATTTTTGTTAAGGGTATGCAGAGTTGTATTTATGGATTTGGGGTTGAAGGGCCATGGAGGGTTGTTGGGAACTACCCTTTTTCTAAATTGATGTATATCAATTTTCCACTTAGGACTGGTGGAACTTTGGGATCTCTTCTTTTTTTTAAGTTGCTAGACATCCCACAAAGTGGTTATCTTGCCCAGTATTAGAGTTTTAAAAAGTTTGGCTGTGGCTGGTCTCTTTGGTTTGCAAAATTATGAATGCCTGACTCAAATATAAATTTCCGACGGATGTAGAGCGCAACGCACCCATTGCAGCTCTTATTGCCGCTTTAGAATCACTTTAACCTATTTGTAACATGGTTAGAGTGTAACCATACATGAAAATTCCATAAGTAATCTTGGGGTATGATGAGGCTTTAACTACTGCTAATCTTTACTAAGTAAGGGTGAGCCGTGTGTAGAAGTCCACGAAGTGGGGAAAGCTTCTGACCGCCATTCACCTGGGAATGGCCAGAGCGATTCTTTTGCATGCGGTTCAAGCAGCTCACTATTGCCGGTCGCTTGCGGCCAAGTATCCTCGGGTAGCCGCTAAGCATCCGTTTAGCGGTGAGCTAATGTGAGAAGGCGACAACCTGGCTAGGCCACTCTGACATAATCGGTTTAAGGGCTAGCCGGGGAGATCTCATCGGCAGCGTCTGTACACTCTAGGTGCGGCTGCAAGCGGGCGTCTGTCTTGGAGCAAGCGGCTCGCTATATAAACGTGCAAGTAATATTTTCACCCCCGCTGAGCGGGTTGTGCGCTGGCTTGGGACCCGCCACGTAAAACCATACTCCAATGAAATATAACAACAAGCCTCGGATAAATACACTCTCTATTGATGACGACCATGGCAAACGTTTGAAGGACAATGAATTGAGGGCATGCACCTGGAACGTCCGCTCCCTGAATGGGATTGGTGCAGATGCCCGGCTGGTTGATGTCCTCGTCAAAGCAAAATCTGACATCACCGCCATCCAAGAAATGCGTTGGACGAAGCAAGGAAGAAAGAAGATCAAAAATTGTGACATCTATTGGAGTGGCCATACGAATAAGCGCAGTTTCGGCGTCGGATTCGTGGTGGGAGAGAGACTTTGTCGCCAAGTGCTGGCGTTCACGCCTGTGGACGAGCGTCTCGCCGCTATCCGAATAAAAGCAAAATTTTTTAATATATCATTCATCTGCGCCCATGCGCCGACAGAGGAGAAAGACGATGAGGTGAAAGACACTTTTTATGAACAATTAGAACGCACATACGAGCGCTGCCCCCGTCATGATATAAAAGTCGTGCTTGGCGACTTTAACGCCAGGGTGGGCAAAGAAGGTGTTTTTGGCCCTACAGTCGGAAAGTTCAGCCTACACAATGAACTTCTCCTAACGGACTGAGGCTGATTGACTTTGCCGGTGCTCGAAACATGGTCATATCCAGCACGAGGTTCATGCATAAAAAGATACATCAAGCTACATGGCTGTCTCCTGATCGAAATACTCGCAATCAGATCGATCACGTTGCGATAGACGGACGGCATGCCTCCAGTGTTTTAGATGTGCGCACGATCCGAGGACCTAACATCGACTCGGACCATTATCTCGTTGCAGCCAAAATACGCACCCGCCTCAACGCGGCTAAAACCAAGGAACAAAAAAACACAAGGAAAGCTAGACGTCGAAAGCTTCAATCACAACAGACTGCCAATGATTTCGCAACTCGACTCTCACACCTGCTCTCTGAGAGCACAACTCATCCTGAAGGAATACAGGAGCAGTGGGAGCATATCTCCAAAGCACTTCGTACTGCCGCCGAGGAAAAAATTGGTTACCGGCGGCCACGAAAAAACAACTGGTACGATGAAGAATGCCGCGTTGCAACCGAAAGAAAAGACGCTGCCTACAGGGTACGTTAAAAGCGAGCGCGACAAGAGGAGTGTGTGAACGCTATCGTGAGTTGAAAAGGGAAGCGAGACGCCTTTTCAGGAAGAAAAAAGCAGAAGCAGAAAGGCGTGAGTGCGAGGAGCTTGAGCTGCTAGCCACCAGGAATAACGCCCGAAAATTCTACCAAAAAATACGGCGACAGACGGAAGGTTTTAAGACCGGGGCAAACTCCTGTAGGAATGAAAACGGCGACCTTGTAACTGATGTCCAGAGAGTGCTTAGATTATGGAGGGAAACTTCTCTGCTCTCCTAAATGGAGGCAGCAATTCACCGCGCAGAGATGAAGAACCCGATCCGCAATCGATGATGATGGAATATATGTCCCCCCGCCCGATTATGACGAAGTTAGAATAGCAATAACCAGATTGAAAAACAACAAGGCCGTGGGCGCTGATGGATTGCCTGCGGAGCTATTCAGTACGGCGGCGAGGAGTTTGGTAAGGCGCATGCAGCAGCTTCTTAGCAAAATATGGGCGGACGAGTGCATGCCCGACGGTTGGAATCTAAGTGTTCTTTGCCCAGTCCACAAGAAGGGGGATACTGCAAAATGCACCAACTATCGTGGAATCAGCCTTCTTAATATCGCATATATGGTCCTTTCAAGTGTATTGTGCGAAAGATTGAAGCCCACCGTGAACCGGCTGATTGGACCTTATCAGTGCGGCTTCAGACCTGGTAAATCTACCATCGACCAGATTTTCACAATGCGCCAAATCTTGGAAAAAAGCCGTGAAAAGAGAATCGACACACATCACCTCTTCGTCGACTTTAAAGCCGCCTTCGACAGCACGAAAAGGAGCTGCCTATATGCCGCTATGTCTGAATTTGGTTTCCCCGCAAAACTTATACGGCTGTGCAAAATGACGTTGAGCAACACCATCAGCTCAGTCAGAATTGGGAAGGACCTCTCCGAGCCGTTCGAAACTAAACGAGGTTTCAGACAGGGTGACCCCCTATCGTGCGATTTCTTTAATTTGATGCTGGAGAAAATTATACTAGCTGCAGAACTTAACCGCACTGGAACAATATACTATAAAAGCGTGCAATTACTGGCATATGCTGATGACATTGATATCATCGGCCTAAACACCCGCGCTGTTAGTTCTGCTTACTCCAAACTGGAAAAAGAAGCGGTAAAGATGGGTTTGATGGTGAATGAGGACAAAACGAAGTACCTGCTGTCATCGAGCAAAGAGTCAGCGCATACGCGCCTTGGCAACCACGCTACTGTTGGCAGCCATAATTTCGAAAGAGTAAAAGACTTCGTTTATTTGGGAACCAGCATCAACACTAGCAACAACATCAGCACTGAAATCCAGCGAAGAATCAATCTTGCCAATAAATGCTACTTTGGACTAGGTAGGCAATTGAAAAGTAAAGTCCTCTCTCGGCGAACGAAAATCATATCTCTACAAGTCACTTATCGTACCCGTCCTGCTATATGGGGCAGAAGCATGGACCATGACAACAGCAGATGAAGCGGCTTTGGGAGTGTTCGAGAGAAAAGTTCTTCGAAAGATTTATGGACCTCTACGCGTTGGCGATGGAAGAAGATTTAATGATGAGCTGTACGAGCTATACGCAGACATCAACATAGTCAGCGAATTAACGCAGCGGCTGCGCTGGCCAGTTATGCGAATGAAAGATGATGCTCGGCAAGAAAGTGTTTCTATCGGAACCCGCCTATGGATGCAGAGGTAGAGGGCGGCCCCCACTCCGTTGGAAGGACCAGGTGGAAAACGATTTAAACTCCCTTGGTGTGACCAATTGGCGCCGGTTGGCGGAGCGAAGGAGCGACTGGCGCGTCTTGTTGGACGGCCATAACCGTTTAGACGGTTAGCGCCAATTAAGTAGTAAGTAAGTAAGTAAAATACCAAAAATTGTGGTTTTTGAAAAGCTAAAAAAGGATTAAAAGTTTGTCGACACAAATATGCGAAAAAGAACTATGTTAATATTAACTCAAAGAAAAACGAAAATGTGAAATAAAATTACTAAATCAATCAAAAAACTACAAATCCTAACAAACAAAATTTAAAAAGGATTTTAAAATTATTACAAAAAAAACTGAAAAGATTATAAAAGTCCTAATTTTATAAAGGATATTTCTTATTTAGAGAAATATTGCGAGTCAATATAAATTAGTTTGAAAGGATCATGAAAGCTTATGAGATAACAAAATAATGATTAATCCTTTAATTGAATCTGGAAATTGTAGCCTTGACTTAATTAAATCATTACCAGAGTTTAGTGGCGATGCTTCGTGCTATCCGGCTTGGCGCTCGGCAGCTAATTTTGCAATTAAATATTATAAAGAAGGGTCTGAGAAATATCATGTTGCAATGGGAATTCTCAGAAATAAAGTTACTGGTTCAGCTAATTCAACATTGACTTCTTATAATAGTATCCTTAATTTTAAAGCTATTATGGCCAGACTTGACCAAACTTATGCAGATAAGAGACCTGTTTACGTTCTGGAAAGTGAAATGAGTATTCTTAAGCAGGGAAAATTTTCAATTGCACAGTATTATGATAAAGTAGAAGTGCAACTACGCCTAATAATAAATAAACAGATTATGACTTATTCAGGAAATGATGAAGTAATAAATGCACTTAATGAAATAGCAAGGGAAAATGCATTGCGTGTTTTTATTTCATGTCTTAATAGCCCTATATGTGATATTCTTTTCTCTTCAATGCCGAAGGATCTCCCAACTGCTTTGGCTATTGCTCAAGAATTAGAAACTAACCATAAAAGTTATGATTTTGCAAATACGTTTGCTATGGGTAATTTTATAAAGCCTAGTAAACATCGATTTGAAACGGTTCAGCATAAAATTTTACCTGGACATAATCTCCCTATATCGAGTTTTTGCAATCACAAGTTCCAGTGGAGGTGGATCCTGGTTCGTCTTTTTATATACAAATGACTTCGTTTCAAATAAAAAACAACATAGTAGGAATATAAATTTTACTCAACCTTCAACCAATTTCGTTCATCAGCAGCAGGAGATATTTCAACGAAGAGTGCCGTTTAAGCGTCATCAGGAGAAATCTGGTTCCTTCCAGAGCCCACAACAAAAAGCCCAACGCGTGAATTATATGCGTAAAGAGAAAGATATAGCGTGTGACGAAGTAGATAATAATAGAGGTGATATTGACGACAATTACTACTTTGAGGGGCAACCAAAGGAAGTTTAAAATTTTGAGGATGAAATAAATTTTTTAAACTAAATTCGCTCCTGCCATTTATTACAAAAATAACACCAAATGTTCAGGAGCTTCGTATATTAATTGATACCGGTACGTCCAAAAATTATATAAGAAAGTTTTCGTTTTTAAGAGGAGTTAAAATATGAATAAAGCATTTAAACTAAAATCAATAAATGGAATTAATTTAATAAATGAATATTGTTTAATCAACGTACTTGATAATACGTCAACTTTTTATTTATTAAAAGCTTAAGTACATTTGATGCAATAATTGGGTATGGTTTTCTTAAAGAAATTGACGCGAGAATAGACATAGAAGCTGGATATTTATATTATCGTAATGATAAGATGCAACTCCAACACTTAAATTGTAATCAAGTTAATACAATAACTATTGTAGATGATTTTGTTCCAATTAATATTATTGGTCGATTCCGTGAAATGGTTAATCAAAACCAAAAGGCTTTCGCGCATCCAAATCGAGCTTTAACATTTAATACAAAAGTGGAAGCTGCTATACGTACTTCAACCGAAGAACCAATTTTTAGTAAAAATTACCCCTACCCAATGTCTGTTGCAGCATTTATTAATAAAGAAATAAATGAGTTGTTGAAAGATGGTATAATTCGGAAATCGTGTTCTCCTTATAACATGTAGTAACTAAAAAGTGATTAGTTGAGAATGGGAAGCAGAAGTTACGTATGGTAATTGATTTTCGTAAAATTAATGACAAAACAATATCGGACAGATATCCTATACCTGATTTAGGGAAATCGCGTTTTTTCTCAACTTTGGATTTGAAATCTGGTTTTCACCAAATAAATCTACGAGAAAAGGATAGGCAAAATACAGCTTTTAATATTAATAATGGGAAATATGAGTTTTGTCGTTTACCTTTTGGTTTAAAAAACGCGCCAAGTATTTTTCAACGCGCTATATATGACGTTTTGCGAGAAGAAATAGGTAAAACTTGTCACGTTTATATCGATGATATTATTAGGCATTTGGACAAATTTTTAAAATTATTAGAAAAGAGTGGAATGAGGGTTTCGTCTGAGAAGTGAAAGTTTTTTAAAACAGATGTTGAGTTTCTAGGATTCTTAGTTTCGCAAAATGGAATTCAAACTTGTCCGAATAAGGTATATGATATAATTAACTACAAAACTCCTCAGACGTTACGTGGCTTACGATCCTTTCTCGGTCTTGCAGGGTATTATCGCAGATTTGTTAAGGATTATGCTGCAACTGTTAAACCTTTAACTAAATATTTACGTTAAAAATACATTAAAATTAAACTTGATTCAGAAGCAATGTCTGCTTTTGTAAAAATCAAAAAATACTTGCATCGGAAGGTGTGATTTTGCAATATCCGGTTTTCAATCGGCCTTTTGAGTTAACAACTGATGTTTCATTAAATGCTTTAGGTGCTGTGTTATCTCAAAATAACCGACCGATAACTATGATTTCCCGAACACTTTCTTCATCGGAGCAAAATTACGCCACAAATGAGCGGGAAATATTTGCGATTGTGTGCACTCAGAGAAAAACGTCGTTCTAAAATCTAGCACCACCGGACTCAATTCAAGCTTTTCATGTTCTTACTTTTTTGTTCTTGAAAAACGAATGACCTGTTCTCAGAACAACAACCTTGTTCTTGAACTGACAACCATTTCCTTGAAAAGGGAACGGCTGGTCTTAAAATATGAACAAATGTTCTAATAATGAGAACAATGTTCTTAGTTTGAGAAAAATGTTCTTAAGTTAAGCTAAAGAAAAAAGGAACGGTGCACTACATGTTAAATACGAAATTTGGCACAAGCTACCAAGCAGTTTTAGTGGCCCAGCGGCTATAATGTTGCCATTGCGGTCGTGTGGCGCGAGTTCGATCACCGTCAAACTCTGAAGTTTTTTAAAACAATTTTTTTATGTTCTATTTTTTTAAATCTCATTTTTCGTTCAGTTCCAATCACATATTCACAGGTAATTCTCAAACTTGTTATGAAATGTTTCAAGTATATACTCAGATTGCATCAATAAAAAGAAGAATTTCTGAATAAGAGAAATACATGCATATTATGCGTTTTTTTCATCTTTTGGACTTTGATAATAGTTTTTTTATTATTAATACTTTTTATTAATGACAAAAAAACTATTGGTAAAACAAAAAAATAAATAAACGTGTTTCAATTGGAAAAATTACCTTCCCACTCCCTCCCAAAAATCAAGCACAAACCGTTCTTAAATTGAGACGGAAATATGTTAAATCGACCAAAAATCGTTCTCGCCGCGTGAGAACGAAAAATCTTAATCAATCCCAAGTAGTGCTTGAAATGAGCAGAGAAGGTTCACACATCAATACCAAACTGGTCATAAAATACGAACGGTGTTCTTGGAAAAACTGTTCTTAAAACAAGCCCATTGGTCACGAGTTAAGAAAAAACGTACTTAACAGACTTTTGTCAACGAATGTTCTTAACTTTGAACTTGTTTCGTTCGTTTTAGAACAATTTTTTCTCTGAGTGTGGGCATTAAAAACTTTGCGCCACTATCTATACGGAATTAAGAATATAAAAATCTTTACCGATCATCAACCCCTGATATTCTTTATTTCAGAAAAAAATCCGAATACAAAAATAAAAAGATGGCGTGCTTTTATTGACGAGTTCTCGCCAACCTTTTATAATAAGCCTGGTAAAGAGAATAAAGTAGCAGAAGCGCTATCTCGGCAATTTATTAACAATCATAATACTTCATTAGAAACATTGCACAGTGAAGAGTCCTATACTGATGTAATTAAAGACAGTTAAATGTCTGTAAACCAATTTAAAAATCAGCTTGTTTTGTCAAAAGCACAATCATTAGATAAAACAACGAAACATATTTTTAAAAATTTCTGTCGTCATACAATATATTTTGATACCATTGAAAATTTATTACGATGTTTAAAAGATGTTATTAATCCGAAGGTTACAAATGCGATACATTGTGATCTGCGAACTTTAGCAGAAATTCAAAGTCCTATTGTTTCTTCATTTCCCGGCATTAATTTTCGACATACTGAATTGTTAGTAATAGATTTAATTAAGAAAAATGATCACCTTGAAATTGCTACTACTGAACATAATCGCGCTCATCGTTGTTTATTAGAAAATTATAAAATAATTTCAAATGAGTATTTTTTTTCCTGATACCAAAAAGTTGTTAAGATCGATTGTTGCTAATTGTAAAATTTGTTTATAGAATACGTAATAGCGTAAGCCATCTAATTTAGAAATTGGAAAAACAGCAATCCCAAATTATCCAGGAGAAACTCTACACCTCGTCATTTTCATTACGGATAAACAGTATTTTTTAACATGCATTGATAAGTTTTCAAATTTGCTATTGTTAAACCTATTGCATCACGATCTAAATTGGATATTAAAGCAGCAATGGTTGAGATATTATTAGTATTTCAAATACAAACAATTATTGTGTATGATAACGAAAAAGCATTTCAATCTAATACAATCAGATCTTTATTAAGAGATAATTATTCAATAGAACAATTTTTTATAAATAAATTAAAAAGTGAAACAAATGGGCAAATTGAACGACTTCACTCAACTCTAATCGAAATATATAGGTGTATTAAAGCTCAACAAGAGCGTTAGCAACGCAGAAATATAACAATAGTATTCATTCTACAATAAATGCTAAACCAATTAATGATTTTCAAAATTTTCAAATGAGGAGTTGAATTGTGTTAGAGAAAGATTGGTCAAGTCACAGGAAAACATATTAAAAAGAATGAATAAGAACAAAAAATTAGATTATATGAACCAGGAGAAAGAGTTTTTATTGAAAGAAATAAAGATTTGGGGAATAAATTTAATAAAGTTTTTAATGAAAGGTTGTTGAAAAAGACTTAGGTACCGAGGATTTAATCAGAGGTAAAAAAGTTAATAAAGCAACCTTAGATGAATTATATACTTTATTTTAATGATCTCTGTTTAGTTATTTTTATTATACTCAGTTGAGCAGAGCTCACAGAGTATATTAACTTTGATTGGATAACGGTTGGTTGTACAGGTATAAAGGAATCGAGATAGATATATCAAAATCATCAGTATCGAAAAAAAATTCGATTGAGCCATGTCCGTCCGTCGTCCGTCCGTCTGTCCGTTAACACGATAACTTGAGTAAATTTTAGAGGTATCTTGATGAAATTTAGTATGTAGATTCCTGGGCACTCATCTCAGATCGCTATTTAAAATGAACGATATCGGACAATAACCACGCCCACTTTTTCGATATCGAAAATTTCGAAAAATCGAAAAAGTGGGATAATTCATTACCAAATACGGATTAAGCGATGAAACTTGGTAGGTGAGTTGAACTTATGACGCAGAATAGAAATCTAGTAAAATTTTGGACAATGGGCGTGGCACCGCCCACTTTTAAAAGAAGGTAATTTAGAAGTTTTGCAAGCTGTATTTGGCAGTCGTTGAAGATATCATGATGAAATTTGGCAGGAACGTTACTCTTATTACTATATATCTGCTTAATAAAAATTAGCAAAAACGGAGAACGACCACGCCCACTTTATTTTTTTTAAATTAAAATTTTAAAAGAAAAGTTAATATCTTTACAGTATATAAGTAAATTATGTCAACATTCAACTCCAGTAATGATATGTTCCAACAAAATACAAAAATAAAAGAAAATTTCAAAATGGGCGTGGCTCCGCCCTTTTCATTTAATTTGTCTAGGATAATTTTAATGCCATAAGTCGAACTAAAATTTACCAATCCTTGTGAAATTTGGTAGAGGCTTAGATTCTAGGACGATAACTGTTTTCTGTGAAAAAGGGCGAAATCGGTTGAAGCCACGCCCAGTTTTTATACACAGTCGACCGTCTGTCCTTCCGCTCGGCCGTTAACACGATAACTTGAGCAAAAATCGATATATCTTTACTAAACTGAGTTCACGTACTTATCTGAACTCACTTTGTATTGGTGTAAAAAATGGCCGAAATCCGACTATGAACACGCCACTTTTTCGATATCGAAAATTACGAAAAATGAAAAAAATGCCATAATTATATACCAAATACGAAAAAAGGGATGAAACATGGTAATTGTATTGGTCTATTGACGCAAAATATAACTTTAGAAAAAAACTTGGTAAAATGGGTATGACACCTACCATATTAAGTAGAAAAATGAAAAAGTTTTGCAGGGCGAAATCAAAGCCCTTGGAATCTTGGAAGGAATACTGTTCGTGGTATTACATATATAAATAAACTAGCGGTACCCGACAGATGATGTTCTGTATCACCCTGGTCCACATTTTGGTCGATATCTCGAAAACGCCTTCACATATACAACTAAGGGCCACTCCCTTTTAAACCCTCAGTAATACCTTTAATTTGATACCCATATCGTACAAACACATTCTAGAGTCACCCCTGGTCCACGTTTATGGCGATATCTCGAAAATGCGTCCACATATAGAACTAGGCCCACTCCTTTTTAAAATACTCATTAACACCTTTCATTTGATACCCATATCGTACAAAAAAATTCTAGAGTCACCTCTGGCCCACCTTTATGGCGATATCTCGAAAAGGCATCCACCTATAGAACTAAGGCCCACTCCCTTTTAAATACTCATTAACACCTTTCATTTGATACCCATATCGTACAAACAAATTCTAGAGTCACCCCTGGTCCACCTTTATGGCGATATCTCGAAAAGGCGTCCACCTATAGAACTAAGGCCCACTCCCTTTTAAAATACTCATTAACACCTTTCATTTGATACCCATATAGTACAAACAAATTCTAGAGTCACCCTGGTCACCTTTATGGCGATATCTCGAAAAGGCGTCCACCTATAGAACTAAGGCCCACGCCCTTTTAAAATACTCATTAACACCTTTCATTTGATTCCATATCGTACAAACAAATTCTAGAGTCACCCCCTGGTCCATCTTTAGCGGCGATATCTCGAAAATGCGTCCACCCATAGAACTAAGGCCACTCCTTACTCACCTACCAAGTTTCATCGCTTAATCTGTATTTGGTAATGAATTATCGCACTTTTTCGATTTTTCGAAATTTTCGATATCGAAAAAGTGGGCGTGGTTATTGTGCGATATCGTTCATTTTAAATAGCGATCTGAGATGAGTGCCCAGGAACCTACATACCAAATTTCATCAAGATATCTCAAAATTTACTCAAGTTATCGTGTTAAGACAGACGACGGACGGACATGTCTCAATCGAATTTTTTTTCGATACTGATGATTGTGATATATGGAAGTCTATATCTATCTCGATTCCTTTATACCTGTACAACCAACGTTATCCAATCAAAGTTAATATACTCTGGGAGCTCTGCTCAACTGAGTATAATTAGTTATTTGAACGACAAACACGCCCACTTTAAAAAAATTTTAAGTCAAATTTTAACAAAAATTGATTATTTTTTCAGTATATAAGTAAATTATGTCAACATTCAACTCCAGTAATTACATGGTGCAACAAAATACAAAATAAAGAAAATTTCAAAATGGGCGTGGCTCCGCCCTTTTTCCTTTAATTTGTCTAGAATACGTTTTAATGCCATAAGTCGAACAAAAATTACCAATTCTTGTGAAATTTGGTATGAGCATAGATTCTATGACGATAATTCCTGTGAAAATGGTGAATATCGTTGAAGCCACGCCCAGTTTTTATACACAGTCGACCGTCTGTCTTTATTAGTTTATTGATGCAAGATATAACTTTAGTAAAAAACTTTGTAAAATGGGCGTGACACCTCTCATATTAAGTAGGATAACATGAAAAAGTCATGCAGGGCGAATCTAAAAGCTTTGGAATCTTGGCAGGAATATTGTTCGTGGTATTACATATATAAATAAATTAGCGGTACCCGACAGATGATGTTTCTGGGTCCCCCTGGTCTACATTTTGGCCGATATCTCGAAAACTGCCTTCACATGTACAACTAAGGATCACTCCTTATAAACCCTCATTAATACCTTAATTTGATTCCTATATCGTAAGAGCACATTCTAGTCATCCCTGTTCCCACCTTTATGCGATATCCCTAAATGCGTCCACCTATAGAACTATGGACACTCCCTTTTAAAAATACGATCTTTAATACCTTCCATTTGATACCAATGTCATGACAAACACACATTCCAGGTTACCCTCGTTCATTTTCCTACATGTTTATTTCCCCTTATTTTGTCTCCAAAGCTCTCAGCTGAGTATGTAATGTTCGGTACACCCGAACTTAGCCTTCCTTACTTGTTTTTTCTTGTGAATGTTAAATTTCAACCATATCAATTTTTGATTGTTACGTTATTAAATTTGTATTGATTAAAAAAATATCTTACTTTATTTTTTTGTTTGTTTAATAATGACTTAATGGTGACGTTTTAGATGTGAAAGGGAGAGTATAGTTATGTCTCTGTTAGTTGACATTGATTTAGGATAAATAGCAATACTGCATTCTTAAAGAATACTATCATCATATTAGATATTAGAAAAACTCTGTATTACATGATCACTGTTGCATGAAGAAATGAAGTGTAAAAGATTAAAATATGCAAAAAGAAGGCAATTGGGAAAACTTTACAACACTAGCAAGAGGTAGCAAATGCGTTTATAACCATTTCAACTATCGTAGGAGTGCGAGTTCGACTCCCACTCCCGGGAGAAAAGGCTTTGAAGAGATTTACAAGGTATAATCGAAACAGCTGTCGCCTTGTCCGTCCTGATGTCACGTTGTTTAATTTTTCCAAATTATTAATAAATAATAAATAAATGTAAGGCGCGATAACTCCGAAGAGATCTCAGGCCGGCTTCTATTCCAATTTGCGTCGTGCTCCTCTTGATTTTCCCTACAATGGGCCGGACGGGACCTACATGTTTTGATGCCGACTTTCCCAACGGCATCTGCAAAGCAGATGAGTTTTTCACTGAGAGCTTTTCATGGCAGAAATACACGCGGATGCTTGCCAAACACTGCCGAGGGGCGACCCCCGCGCTTAGAAAATTTTCTTCTAATTGAAAAATCTTATTTCTAAAATTTTGATGTTGCTCTGCCCGGGAGTTGAACCCAGGGCATACGGTGTGATAGGCGGAGCACGCTAAACCATCACACCACGTGGCCCGCCTATTATTAAATAAAGTTGAAATAATTGATTTTTGATGAACATGAAATGTAGATTTTCAAAAGAGTTTTCAGGATAAAATTTGTGGACGATCACGAAAAATCATAAAATTGAAATATTTTAAATTTGATCAAATTTTTAATTTATACTTTGTGAATTCAATAATTTATGTTCAATAATTTCATTTTCATTATTTTTTATACTCAGTTGAGAAGCTCCAGAGTATATTAAGTTTGATTGGATAACGGTTGGTTGTACAGGTATAAGGAATCGAGATAGATATAGACTTCCATATATCAAATAATCAGGATCGAAAAAAATTTGATTGAGCCATGTCCGTCTCCGTCCGTTAACACGATAACTTGAGTTAATTTTGAGGTATCTTGATAAATTTGATATGTAGGTTCCTGAGCACTCATCTCAGATCGCTATTTAAAATGACGATATCGGATATAACCACGCCCACTTTTTTCGATATCGAAATTTCGAAAAACCGAAAAAGTGCGATAATTCATTACCAAAGTCAGATAAAGCGATGAAACTTGGTAGGTGAGTGGAGCTTATGACGCAGAATAGAAAATTAGTAAAATTTTGGACAATGGGCGTGGCACCGCCCACTTTTAAAGAAGGTAATTTAAAATTTTTGCAAGCTGTAATTTGGCAGTCGTTGAAGATATCGTGATGAATTTGGCAGGAACGTTACTCCTATTACTATATGTACGCTAACAAAATAAGCAAAATCGGAGAAGGACCACGCCCACTTTTAAAAAAAATTTTTTTAAAGTAAAATTTTACAAAAAATGTAATATCTTTACGGTATATAAGTAAATTGTATTCAAAATTCAATTCAGTAATGATATGGTCAACAAAATACAAAAATAAAGAAATTTCAAAGGGGCGTGGCTCTCCGCCCTTTTTCATTTAATTTGTCTAGGAAACTTTAACGCCATAAGTCGAACAAAATTAACCATCCTTTTGAAATTTGTAGGGTGCATAGATTTTATGACGTTAACTGTTTTCCGTGAAAATGGCGAAATCGGTTGATAGCCACGCCCAGTTTTTATACACAGTCGTCCGTCTGTCCTTCCGCATGGCCGTTAACACGATAACTTGAGCAAAAATCGACATATCTTTACTGAACTTAGTCCACGTACTTATCTGAACTCACTTTATCTTGGTATGAAAAATGAACGAAATCCGACTATGACCACGACCCACTTTTTCGATATCGAAAATTACGAAAATGAAAATAATGCCATAATTCTATACCAAATACGAAAAAAGGATGAAAACATGGTAATTGGATTGGTTTATTGACGCGAAATATAACTTTAGAAAAACTTGTAAATGGTTGTGACACCTACCATATTAAGTAGAAGAAAAAGAAAAAGTTCTCGCAGGGCGAAATAAAAAACCTTGAAATCTTGGTAGGTATTACATATATAATAAATTAGGCGGTATCCAACGATGATATTCTGGGTCACCTGGTCCACATTTTGTCATATTTGGACAACGCCTTACACATATACAACTACCACAACTCCCTTTTAAGACTCTCATTAATACCTTAATTTGATACCCATATCGTTCAAACACATTCTACGAGTCACCCCTGGTCCACATTATGGCGATATCTCGAAAAGAGCATCCACCTATAGAACCAAGCCCCACGCCCTTTAAAATACTCATTAACACCTTTCATATTCTACAGTCACCCCTGGTCCACCTTTATGGCGATATCTTCGAAAAGGCGAACACCTATAGACCTATGTCCCCTCCCTCTTAAATGCTCAGTAACACATTTCGTTTGATACCATAGTCGTACAACATTCTAGAGTCACCCCTGGCCCACCCTATTGGCGATGTCCTCGAAAGGCCTCCACCTATAGACCTAATGCCCACTCCCTCTTAAAATGTTCAGTAACACATTTCGTTTGATACCCATATCGTACAAACATTCTAGAGTCACCCCTGGGCCCACGCCTATTGGCGATGTCTGCGAAAAGGCCTCCACCTATAGACCCCTATGCCATCTCCTCTTAAAATGCTCAGTAACACATTTCGTTTGATACCCATATCGTACAAACATTCTAGAGTCACCCCTGGCCCACCCTAATGGCGATATCTCGAAAAGGCGTCCACCTATAGACCTAATGCCCACTCCCTCTTAAAATGCTCAGTAACACCTTTCGTTTGATACCCATATCGTACAAACATTCTAGAGTCACCCCTGGCCCACCCTATTGGCGATGTCTCGAAAAGGCGTCCACCTATAGACCTAATGCCCACTTCCCTCTTAAAATGCTCAGTAACACATTTCGTTTGATACCCATATCGTACAAACATTCTAGAGTCACCCCTGGCCCACCCTATTGGCGATGTCTCGAAAAGGCCTCCACCTATAGACCTAATGCCCACTCCCTCTTAAAATGCTCAGTAACACATTTCGTTTGATACCCATATCGTACAAACATTCTAGAGTCACCCCTGGCCCACCCTATTGGCGATATCTCGAAAAGGCGTCCACCTATAGACCTAATGCCCACTCCCTCTTAAAATGCTCAGTAACACATTTCGTTTGATACCCATATCGTACAAACATTCTAGAGTCACCCCTGGCCCACCCTATGGCGATATCTCGAAAAGGCGTCCACCTATAGACCTAATGCCCACTCCCTCTTAAAATGCTCAGTAACACCTTTCGTTTGATACCCATATCGTACAAACATTCTAGAGTCACCCCTGGCCCACCCTAATGGCGATATCTCGAAAAGGCGTCCACCTATAGACCTAATGCCCACTCCCTCTTAAAATGCTCAGTAACACCTTTCGTTTGATACCCATATCGTACAAAACATTCTAGAGTCACCCTTGGTCCACTTTATGGCGATATCTCGAAAAGGCGTCCACATATAGAACTAAGGATTACTCCCTTTTAAAATACTCCTTACCACCTTTCATTTGATACCCATATCGTACAAACACATTCTAGAGTCACCCCTGGCCCACCCTAATGGCGATATCTCGAAAAGGCGTCCACCTATAGACCTAATGCCCACTCCCTCTTAAAATGCTCAGTAACACCTTTCGTTTGATACCCATATCGTACAAAACATTATAGAGTCACCCCTGGCCCACACTAATGGCGATATCTCGAAAAGGCGTCCACCTATAGACCTAATGCCCACTCCCTCTTAAAATGCTCAGTAACACCTTTCGTTTGATACCCATATCGTACAAACACATTCTAGAGTCACCCCTGGCCCACCCTATGACGATATCTAGAAAAGGCGTCCACTTATAGACCTAATGCCCACTCCCTCTTAAAATTCTCAGTAAAACCTTTCGTTTGATACCCATATCGTACAAACATTCTAGAGTCACCCTTGGTCCACCTTTATGGCGATATCTCGAAAAGGCGTCCACCTATAGAACTAAGGATTACTCCCTTTTAAAATACTCATTACCATCTTTCATTTGATACCCATATCATACAAACACATTCTAGAGTCACCCATGGCCCACCCTAATGGCGACATTTCGAAAAGGCGTCCACCTATAGACCTATTTGCCCACTCCCTCTTAAAATGCTCAGTAACACTTTTCGTTTGATACCCATATCGTACAAACATTCTAGAGTCACCCCTGGCCCACCCTAATGGCAATATCTCGAAAAGGCGTCCACCTATAGACCTAATGCCCACTCCCTCTTAAAATGCTCAGTAACACCTTTCATTTGATTCCCATATCGTACAAACACATTCTAGAGACACCCCTGGTCCACCTTTATGGCGATATCTCGAAACGGCGTCCACCTATGGAACTAAGGATCACTCCTTTTCAAAATACTCATTAACAGCTTTCATTTGATACCCATATCGTACAAACATATTCTAGAGTCACCCCTGGTCCACCTTTTAATGGCGATTTCTCGAAAAGGCGTTCACCTATAGAACTAAAGCCCATCCCTTTTAAAATACTCATTACCACCTTTCATTTGATACCCATATCGTACAAACACATTCTAGAGTCACCCCTGGTCCACCTAATGGCGATATCTCGAAAAGGCGTCCACCGATAGACCTAAGGCCCACTCCCTCTTAAAATGCTCAGTAACCACCTTTCATTTGATACCCATATCGTACAAACAAATTCTAGAGTCAGCCCTGGTCCACCTTTATGGCGATATCCCTAAATGGCGTCCATCCATAGAACTATGGCCTACTCTCTCTTAAAATACTCTTTAATACCATTTGATACACATGTCATACAACCACATTCCAGGGTTACCCTAGGTTCATTTTCCTACATGGTGATTTTCCTTATTTTGTCTCCATAGCTCTCACTGAGTATGTAATGTTCGGTTACACCGAACTTAGCCTTCCTTACTTG
>JARSSU010024510.1:0-49597 GCA_029619165.1 Eurosta solidaginis
TGTCAAATCCGAAATTTTACATTTGGTATTATTAAGCGGTGTTTGAATTTTTCAAAATCAGTGTAGCTATCCCTGCTATCAACTTTAAAAGAAAAAGGACAAAGAAAATTCAAATGGCGATATTAAGGATTTACAGTTTTGTTTTTGTGAAAAATCGAAGCACGAGCATCAAATAATACCTTGCTTGCTCAAACAATAATTATGACGTGTTGCTGATTATCGCAACTTTTCTTAGTAGTACGTATCATACGTATGGCGACTATACTATTGGCATTTTAGTTCACTACGTCTCGACAATTTTGTTATCTATAAAAAATTATATTCAAGCGTTCGAATCGAGCTCAGGCACAGACAACACTAAGTTTTCCAATGATAATTATGTTATTTTTTAATTTTTCTAACTTTGAAAAATTTTATTTTGTTTTTGGAATCGTAAGTAGAAAATTTTTCAGACTAACCTGCCATAGCTGCGCAGATAGATCCATTTCGAAGGGTGCTAAGCTTCATCATCATACGCTTTAGGCATGCTGCGCTAACCATTTAACTATAAGCGGTGGTTGTTTGACTGGCAAAATTTGCTACTTCTATCCTTTTTACCAACTATATATTATTCAGTGTTGCGCATCTGGTGCAAATCACTGATATGCTGGATTTTTGTTTATTGGTCAATTACTTTGTTTGACATTCCCAGTGCTCATGGTTTATAACAATTGTTTTTGTTTTTATCGGCTATTGCTAATCAGTCAAGGTTCAGAATCGAGCTGACTCAAGGCCAGAACAATATATTAATTATTAATTATAATTAAGCATCAAGGCCTAGAACAATAATTAATTATTGTTAGAAATTTGTTTTACCAACGGCTGAGTTGGGCCAACTGTTCATGAATGTACTATCCTTAAATTTAGGAAAGGACTTCTTAATAGTTTTTACACATAACCATCATATAAAAAGAACAAGTAAGGAAGGTAAGTATCGGGTGTAACAACATTACATACTCAGCTGAGAGCTGTGGAGACACAATAAGGGAACATCACCATGGACGGAAAATGACACTAGGGTACCCTGGAATGTGTTTTAGATGACATGGGTATCAAATGGACGATATTAAGCAGTATTTTAGAAGGGAGTGGTCCATAGTTCTCTTAGGTGGACGCCATTCGGATATCGGCACCCATAAGGTGGGACAAGGGTGCTCTAGAAATCTGGGTATATCAATTGAAAGGTGTTAATGAGTATTTTAAAAGGGAGTGGGCCTAGTTCTATAGGTGGACTCCTTTTCGAGATAAGTGCCATAAAGGTGGACCAAGGGTGACTATAATGTTTGTACGATATGGGTATCAAATGAAAGATGTTAATGAGATTTCAATAAAAGGGAGTGCGTCTGAGTTCTATAGGTGGACGCCTTTCGAGATATCGCACATAAAGGTGGATCAGAGTGACTCTATAATGTGTTTGTACGATGATGGGTTCAAATGAAGGTGTTAATGAGTATTTTAAAAGGGGTAGTGGCCTTGTTCTATAGGTGGACGCCTTTCGAGATATCGCCATAAAGGTGGACAAGGGTGACTCTAGATGTTTGTACGATAGGTATCAAATGAAAGGTGTTAATGAGTATTTTAAAAGGGATGGCCTTAGTTCTATAGGTGGACGCTGTCGAGATATCGCCATTAAGGTGGATCAGGGTGCCTCTAATTGTGTTTGTACGATATGGGTATCAAATTAAAGGTATTAATGGGGGTTTAAACCCCTTTGTTGTCTGACGGTACTCTCCAGTACCACATCTGATTTTGCTACTTTAAAAGCAATCAGTAAATTTTTTACATTATGCAGACCAACGGTACTTTAAAGTAAAAAACGTAGAACATATATAACAGGATTTTAATAAAATTCGTGGATTCTTTGCTTTTTATGCTCATTGCAAGCAAGTGTTTTCCATAGTGCGGTCACAAATTAGAAGTGGTGTATTATTTTAATTATATCTTGCTAAATTCTTAAAATATCTCTATTATATAAAAAGAAAGTATAAGTTTTGTGAATTTAGTATTTATTTTTGTAGATACAAAGAACTTTACTTTTTTTGTTTACCAGTGATCTTTGATTTTCCGAAGGAGACTTGTAAGTACCGTCGGGCTCTGTTGTCCTTGCATTTTCTGATTTTTATACACAGCTTTTTACAAATACTAGTGGATAATGGCTGGAGTCCGCGGAAGATTTTTGTCAGAAAATGAAATTGCTTCCATTTTGGAAGAAATTCCAATCGATAATGAGCAAGATACGGATATCGAGAGTGATGATGAAGACGAAGAGATGACTTTACCGAACGAGGAAGATCAGTTTTTGATTGAAGTCCTAAATCAAATTCAGGAAGAAGAAAATGAAGAGACAAATATATTGCCAGAAAACGTAAGAAGCACAGTTTTCGAAGAACCATTGCGAAAATGGAAAAAAATTGATAAAATCACCGTGGTTTCATAATTTGGTTCTGCAGAGGGGACCAGTAACTGGATTGTTTGACGATATGGAAACGCTAACACAATTTTTCCTATCTTATATGGAGTCTATTGTGGAAGAAATCATATTTCATTCGAATTTATATGCGGTACAAAAAAACAAAACCTTGAATTTACAAAAAAGTGAATTTTGGGCATTTATAGGCATAAACAAGTTATCGTCATTATTGGAGTACTAGCAAAGATTTGGCTGTGCCCATAGTATCAAAAACCATGTCCCGAAACAGATTCGATTCAATCTTACGTTTTTTGCACGTAAATGATAATTCTAAAATTCCAGAAAACAACAAGGATCGACTGTTCAAAATTCGCCCTATGATTGAAGGTCTGAATCAACGTTTTCCTCAGGTATACCATGGAACGAAGGAGCTATCAGTTGACGAATCTATGATTCTTTTCAAAGGTAGAAGTGCTATAAAACAATATTGCCCTATGAAACCAATTAAGCGTGGTTACAAATTATGGTGCTTGGCGGATCAACGCGGATATATCAAAAAGTTCTCTATATACCAAGGAAAGGACGAAGCTGTCGAAGAAAAGTACGAAGGATATGGCCTGGGAGAGAGAGTAGTTTTATCTCTCACAGAAGAGGAGTGGGGAAAAAATAAGTACGTGTACTTTGATAATTATTTTACATCTGTCAGGCTGCTAGAATTTCTACAAACGCAGAAAGTTTTTGCTTGCGGTACAGTACGAGGAAATCGAAAAGGACTTCCTTCAAACATGAAAGCGGACAAGAAAATGAAAAGAGGCGAGTTCGATTCACGAACAACTATGAACGGTGTAACTTTTTTAAATGGATTGATAACAAGCCCATACTGTTGGCATCCAACTTCCATGGCACTGAGAAAAGTAATGTCCAGAGGAGAGATCGTAAAGGTCAGGCAATGCAAGTTCAATTTCCAACTGCAATTAAAGATTTAATTCATTCATCGGTGGCGTAGATCATGCAGATCAGTTGCGTTGTGCATACGGTATAGGCAGGCGATCAAAAAAATGGTGGCATAGATTGTTTTGGGGGCTTTTGGAAATAGCTTTCGTTAATTCCTACATTGTATATTGCCGAAGTCATGATAAAATGACTCTTCTAGAGTATAGACGATCCGTTGCACAAGGCTTAATGACGCAAAAAGATGTTGCCAACAAACGCAAGTTGAGTCTTACACAACACCCTCAAGCAAAAAACGTCGTGGAAAAGGTGCAGTATAAAAAAAATTCAGTCAAAGCCGCATTCGAAATGTCAACACTGCGGAATATTTTTTTGCTGCAATGACAAAAAAAAACCGTTTTTTCCGAATACCATGGCATTAAAGCATAAAAATATGAGCTCTTCAAGCCCGACGGTACTTCTGAGTACCATATCCTTTTTTATACTACATGTCCTTGAAATATTTTGTTTATTTCTTTTGGTTAATATTACATGCCTTTGAATAAAAATATACTAAATGATATAACATAAAAGCCTTTTTTCTTGGTTTGGTCAACAAAGGGGTTAAAAGAGCCCTTAGTTGTATAAGTGAAGGTGTTTTCGAGATTATCGACAAAATGTGGACCAGGGTGACCCAGAACATCATCTGTCGGGAGACCGCTAATTTATTTATATATGTAATACCACGAACGGCGGCCACCGTTGGTGATGGTAGCGTGCTCCGCCTACCACACCGAATGTCCTGGGTTCACACTCCGGGCAAAGCAACATCAAAAATTTAGAAATAGGTTTTTCAATTAGAGGAAAATTTTTCTAAGCGGGGTCGCCCCTCGGCAGTGTTTGGCAAGCAAACCGAGTGTATTTCTGCCATGAAAAGCTCTCAGTGAAAACTCATCTCACTCGCAGATGCCGTTTGGAGTCGGCATAAAACATTAGATCCCATCCCACCATTTGTAGAAAAATTAAAAAGGAGCACGACGCAAAATTGGAAGAGAAGCTCGGCCTAAAATCTTTCGGAGTTTATCGCGCCTTACATTTATTTTATTTTAATTACCACGAACAGTATTCCTGCCAAGATTCCAAGGGCTTTGATTTCGGCCTGAAGAACTTTTTTTCTTTACTTAATATGGTAGTGTCACACCCATTTTACAACGTTTTTTTCTAAATTTATGTATATTTTGCGTCAAAAACCAATCCAATTACCATGTTTCATCCCTTTTTCATATTTGGTATAAAAATTATGGCATTTTCGTAATTTTCGATATAAAAGAGGGCGTGGTTCATAGTCCCCTGATTTCGCCCATTTTTTATTACCAAGATAAAGTGAGTTTCAGATAAGTACGCGAACTAAGTTTAGTAAAAGACATATCGATTTTTGGTCAAGTTATTGTGTTAACGGCCGAGCGGGAAAGACAGTGACGGTCGGCTGTGTATAAAAAACTGGGCGTCTTGCTCAACCGATTTCGCCATTTTATATCAGAAACAGCGACCGGCACTAGATGCTATGACACAAGGATGGTAAATTTTTGTTCGTTCGACTTATGGCATATGCGAGAGCCACGCCATTTGAAATTTCCTTTTATTTCTGTATTTTAGTTGCACCAGATATCATTACTGGAGATTAGAATGTTGACATAATTTATTAGATAATGTACAAGATATTCATTTTGTGTTCTAAAGTTTGCCTTACATTTTTTTCTTAAGTTGAGGGCGTGTTCGTCATTCGATTTTGCTAGATTTTTATTAGCACCACATATCAGTAAATAGCAGTAATACGGTCCTGCAAAGCATTTCATCATGATATCTTCAACGACTGTTCAAATTAAAAACTTGCAAAACTCTTTACATTACCTTCTTATTTAAAAGTGAGGCACGGTGACACACGCCAATGTACCAAAAAATTTTACTAGTGTTTCTATTCTGCGTCATTAAAGGTCACACTACCAAGTTGCATAGCTGTTTATCGTCTTTGGTAATTAAATTATCGCACTTTCGGTTTTTCGAAATTTTCGATATCGAAAAAGTGGGCGTTAATTATAGTCCGATTCGTTCATTTTACATAGCGATCTGAGATGAGTGCCAGGAAACTACAACAAATTTCATCAGATACCTCAAAATTTACGCAAGTTATCGTGTTAAACGGACAGACGTACGGACGGACATGGCTAAATGAAACTCTCTTTGTTGCGGCCGGGGAACATTTATATATATAGAAGTCTATAATCTATCTCGATTAGTTTATGCCGTTACGGATTACCATTATGCGAAACAAAATTAATATACTCTGTGAGCTCTGCTCAGCGAGTATAAAAATATGTTCATAACCAAACACTTTGAAATACCAACAAAATTACAGAGACGATAGAAACACGTTGTGCAAAGTAGGACAAAAATATTTCTGCTTCAGTAATTTGGTACCGTACAACTCAAACCGTTTAGTGGATTGCGTAACTACTCAACGACTGCTAACATCGTGTGCGTTTTGAAACGCGACCAAATGTGCCGCTCTTACCGTTGCCTGAGTGTGGATTGTTGATTTTGGGCGCCTTTAGGGTGCGCCAACTCCGCCCACAATAAGTAAAATGCTGTCCTATCTCCTCGCCGGATACAACTTAAACGTCACATGTTAAACATTATACATTTACTGAGATCTTTCAAATTAATAATTATTGCTTTTTAATATAACATCATACATACGATTATGAGTAGGAGTTTACATGAATGGGTTTTCTTGGGTAGACTGTTTATAATTATATAACTACAAGGCATTTGATGGTTGATCCAAAAAATAGGCTCATGTAAAAAATACCTATAACACAACTAATTTCAAATAGAAATGTAGTGACAAACATACACCAAAACTCGCCGAACTAGAGGCTTAGAGCTTGATGCGACATTTGCGACTACATGATCTTGGACAGCGTTATCTCATGAATCAGCTGAACCAGATCGGTTTACATCACATACTGTCAGCTCTAGCAGTATTCTTCTCGCTAATGTGGTAATGTCAAGCGCTCAACATAATATTTAAGGTTTACTAGGTGGGGATTGAAAGGGTTGGGTTGGTTTTTGTGGTTTTTGGGTGTTTTTTTTTTTTGTTTGTGGTTGTTGGTTGTTTTTTTTTTTTGTGTTGTGGTGGGTTTGGTGTGGGTTGGTGTTTGGGGTTTTGGTGTGTTGGGTTTTTTGTGTTGGTTTTTGTGTGGTTTTGTGGTTTTTTGGTGTGTGGGGTTGAAAGGAGTACAGAATCTGACGTGATTCGATCTAGCTTTATAAGGAAACACGGCGAAAACAGCTTGCCGCATTACGTTTCGAATGTACGGAGGGGACCTTATCCAACACCGACTAACGAAATACAAACTATTATCGTTGTATAAATATGGTATTCAATCGGCCTCTAAAATGCAAATGTGCGAGTAGCTGCCAACACAAACTTAGCATACACTCAAACTAGAAGCTTGGTGCTAAATCCATAACCTTTGTCTGAGAAATTGAATGCCAAAATGTTACTATCATTTGCCAAAAAATCGTAAATTGGTAACGTTCGACATTATTTATTCAAGCGGCGGTGTGCCATTATACACATACACTATCTACATATTAAGGTGGTCCTTAAATTGTAGACATGAACTTTTTATAAAATATTTAATGAACACTCAGACTAATGGAATAATAAAATGCGATAGAGATTGTAGAAAGAAAGTAGATTGGTGGACGGGATATCTAAAGGTGAGCGTGATAAACTAGAGAAAAGCGTCAGTTTGAGTCAAGGTGACGGCGAGTTGAAAACCGGGTTCGACTGCGATAAACAGTATCAATATCATTATAAGCTTGTGGAGACGAGGCTAAAGAAGAAGCTCGCGCTACTTGCGTCAGGTCTGCGGAAACTGAGCGCGGAGGAGGTGGAGCCTGAGTTATATTAGGTGGACGCAGATATCACCGGAGCCTAGCTTAGTTCGAATCAAATATCGACATTTAGACATGGGAGCTTGCCTTGCATGAGCTCCTGGAGAGGATCAGCGTACTTGTGTAGAGCACGTGGTCTCATGGTACTTATGCGATGATCTATGAGTATTTTCGAGTTAGGCGCTGTTTATCGAGCGCATTCGAGCTCCATTCCATTAGAATATAAAGCAACGTTACTTTCGACTCACCAATTTCGGAGTGCCGAAATAAATATCCAAAACGGTCTTTATATGACCTTTTTTACAGTGTTTATATATTTTTAGGAGGTTTACGTAGGCCTTGTGACATTATGCGTTACGGAATGTTCAAAAAGTATTTTTTGTGTTGTTGTAGATGCCGTAAAGATAAGAGGGCTTATGGTTTATAATTTCAACTGAGTCAGTTCTACTGGTAGTAATAATTTTTATACTCAGTGAGCAGAGCTCACAGAGTATATTAAGTTTGATTGGATAACGGTTGGTTGTACAGGTATAAAGGAATCGAGATAGATATAGACTTCCATATATCAAAATCATCAGGATCGAAAAAAAAATTTGATTGAGCCATGTCCGTCCGTCCGTCCGTTAACACGATAACTTGAGTAAATTTTGAGGTATCTTGATGAAATTTGGTATGTAGGTTCCTGAGCACTCATCTCAGATCGCTATTTAAAATGAACGATATCGGACTATAACCACGCCCACTTTTTCGATATCGAAAATTTCGAAAAAACCGAAAAAGTGCAATAATTCATTACCAAAGACAGATAAAGCGATGAAATTGGTAGGTGAGTTGAACTTATGACGCAGAATAGAAAATTAGTAAAATTTTGGACAATGGGCGTGGCACCGCCCACTTTTAAAAGAAGGTAATTTAAAACTTTTGCAAGCTGTAATTTGGCAGTCGTTGAAGATATCATGATGAAATTTGGCAGGAACGTTTACTCCTATTACTATATGTACGCTTAATAAAAATTAGCAAAATCGGAGAAGGACCACGCCCACTTTAAAAAAAATTTTTTTAAAGTAAAATTTTAACAAAAAATTTAATATCTTTACAGTATATAAGTAAATTATGTCAACATTCAACTCCAGTAATGATATGGTGCAACAAAATACAAAAATAAAAGAAAATTTCAAAATGGGCGTGGCTCCGCCCTTTTCATTTAATTTGTCTAGGATACTTTTAATGCCATAAGTCGAACAAAAATTTACCAATCCTTTGAATTTGGTAGGGGCATAGATTTTATGACGTTAACTGTTTTCTGTGAAAATGGGCGAAATCGGTTGAAGCCACGCCCAGTTTTTATACACAGTCGTCCGTCTGTCCTTCCGCATGGCCGTTAACACGATAACTTGAGCAAAAATCGACATATCTTTACTGAACTTAGTTCACGTACTTATCTGAACTCACTTTATCTTGGTATAAAAAATGAACGAAATCGACTATGACCACGCCCACTTTTCGATATCGAAAATTACGAAAAATGAAAAAAATGCCATAATTCTATACCAAATACGAAAAAAAGGGATGAAACATGGTAATTGGATTGGTTTATTGACGCGAAATATAACTTTAGAAAAAACTTTGTAAAATGGTTGTGACACCTACCATATTAAGTAGAAGAAAATGAAAAAGTTCTGCAGGGCGAAATAAAAAACCCTTGAAATCTTGGCAGGTATTACATATATAAATAAATTAGCGGTATCCAACAGATGATGTTCTGGGTCACCCTGGTCCACATTTTGGTCGATATCTGGAAAACGCCTTCACATATACAACTACCACCACTCCCTTTTAAAACTCTCATTAATACCTTTAATTTGATACCATATCGTACAAACACATTCTAGAGTCACCCTGGTCCACCTTTATGGCGATATCTCGAAAAGGCGTCCACCTACAGAACTAAGCCCCACGCCTTTTAAAATACTCATTAACACCTTCCATTGATACCCATATCGTACAAACATATTCTAGAGTCACCCCTGGTCCACCTTTATGGCGATATCTCGAAAAAGCGACCACCTACAATACAAACAAATCTAGGGTCATCCTGGTCCACCTCGATATCTCGAAACGGCGTCCACTATGAACTAAGTATACTCCCTTTTAAAATATCATTACACCTTTCATTTGATACCCATATCGTACAAACAATTCTAGAGTCAACCCTGATCCACCTTATGGCGATATCCCTAAATGGCGTCCACCTATAGAACTATGGCCCACTCCCTCATAAAATACTCTTTAATGCCTTTCATTGATACACATGTCATACAAACACATTCCAGGGTTTCCCTCGGTTCATTTCTTACGTGGTATTTTCCCTTATGTTGTCACCATAGCTCTCAACTGAGTATGTAATTTTCGGTACACCCGAACTAACCTCCTTACTTGTTAATTATAAAAAGATAAAGATCGCTCAAAAAGTGGTTCCAAGTTGTTGATATCCCTGTCATCCCCCGTACGGAATTATGCTCTCTTTATATTTTCAGTATTTATTGAAACTAAATACATAGATGTAGTAGAAAGTAATCGTTTTTGCCTCGACTTCATTTAATTTAATAAATATTTTGGAAAAATTTAAACAGAGCGACATCAGGACACACATGGCGACAGCTGTTTGGATTATACATTGTAAATTTTTTCAAAGCCTTTTGTTTAAAAAAATCAATCCTTAATTAATCAAAAAACTATTAAACAAAATTACTATAGACGATTCCGAAGCTATTTTGCTATCGAACAGTGTTCTTCAAACGCTCGATTGAGGGACGCACGGTGGGGTATTTGGATCAATCTAGCTGGCCAAAAGTCGATTTTTCAAAATATTCCAATTTTTTTTTAAATATACTCCCTGGCGTTCCTAGATGTCCACTGAATAGTATACATACCCCAAAACCCATCTGCAACGTCAACGGAGCTAACCGCGCACATCTAAAGTTGTATAAAAATTGTGTGCAGTTCGATGTATTTTTGGATTAAAAAGCAATATACCCTTCTACCTAAATCTTGTTCACTTGTTTAGCCTTAATAAAATCTAGTTACATTTTCTTTTAGGACAGGTAAATGTGTTTTTAATTCATATGTTAGATTTTTTATACCGCATGTTTTAACTGAGTTTATTCTACTTTGTAATACTACTACTTTTCAATATTAAATTTTTTAAAAACCTTGCAAACAAAAAGATATATATCCTTTTTTCATGGCATATCATGTCAGTAATTTTTTGGCAATATATAAGCTTGGGTTTGTTTCAAAGTTTAATAACAAAAAATGGCTGCGCATGCCAGCGATTTTTTGAGTGGTGATCAATTTTGTAAGAGACTGATACCTACCCTTATTGGCAAAAGGTGGCAACCTTGTGAAAACATCCCCAGTGGCAACACCTAGGTGAAGTCTTAAAATGTAATACTATATCGATGTACCAAATTTGATTCAAAATCGGCTAAGCACGTTTCCGAGATGGTAGTGGATATACAGGAAATAAAAAAGGTGTGACGGTGGCAACCTTAAGTTGCAACCCTACTTTAAAAGTATCAATAGAATGCGGAGTAAAATACCTTTCGTTTGATACCCATATGTATGTATGTATTTATTTGAAAATTTGTTCCTAGCACAACAATTTTGACAAATTATTTAACAGTGCTTATGTCATGAATAGCATGAGCTATAAAAATGAACATTATAATAATAATAAATTAGATTAATCAAATTAAATTAAATATAACGGACAATAGTGAAATATTTATGTATGTAAATGTAAATCTTAAAACTAAAGAAAAGTAGTTAATAAAATATTAAAAGACAGCAGTAGTGATGACAACCTTGGCTGGGTTATAGATTGAATAGTATTTAACAAACAAGAAAGAAGACACAGAGAAAGGAAAAGGACTTAGAAATGAACATTTTAACAACAACAATTTGAGATCAGTTTAAGAGTCGTAAAAAATGATGTTAGCTCTTTTCTGAAGTGCAGAGCATTACTTAAGAGTCGAAGACTTGTAGGTAGCGAGTTCACAAAGACGTATTGCAGTAACAAAGAATTGGCACTCAGAGGTTAGCGAGCGGTATCTGATGTGCTAAGAAGCACCGATCTTGATGATTGCAGAAAAATAAGCTACGATATAGATAGTCAGGTCCTCATGTGTATCAATTTATGGAGGGAAGGACAGTGTTTTGACTTCTAAAAGATTTTCGAAAGAAATGTTTAGCAACCTTTCAGCATGTTCAGATACGTGGTCAAATCTTTTCAACCCATAAAAATACTAGCAATGTTGTAAACAACATTTAGTTTGTTCGTGCACAGATAGTCACAGTTTGAGTAAATCACACAACATGGAGTAGCGTAGGTATTAAGTACGCTTTAGCCAGAAGTATGAGTATCTTATGTGCAAAGGCGTGAACATACTGTGTTAACCATAGTGTACGAAGCATTCCATACACTTTCCCAACCGTTCTAAAAATATCTCATGTAATGCCAAAAAATTACCCGGGTCCTTCCGAAACCGGGGGCTCGATCCATAGCAATTTCTGCGCGGAACACGTGAATTTACTGTCAAATATATCCTTTCATAACAATAAAGTGAGACAGCTACTGTTTTTAACAGAAATAACTGCTGTTAAGTTTTGGCCAGCTAGATTGATCAAATACGCCACCGTGGGACGTCGACATTTTTGTTGCTGAAAAACGATAATTTCATAGATGTTCTCGCTCGATATTAAATTACGGAAAGCCACTCCTTTCAGTGCGCCCGCGTAGATATTTAGAGCTGCGGAAAGAGACCATTTGTAGGGGAAATGCTTCGAAGAATAACCTTTTAGCCGAACCTAGTAGCCGTAACGTTAACGAATTGAAAAATGGTATCATTAACGGAATCACACAGTTTAGGGAATCACCCTAATATACATACACACATACATATTCTCTTAATGAGACTTAAAGCTTCTGAGTCGGCATTTGTGAGAGCATATCTACAATAGCCATTTAAATCATTATACGCTAGTTTGGTAACAAAACGTCGGTTCTGGCGGAACGTGGACAATTCCAGCTTGTGCTTAGTGTGGCTATAAAGTCGTTTCGAGTATAAACTCACAAAATATGCAACGATATGTACGTATGAAAGAATACGTCCATTTGTATATTAAAGCGTTAAGAGCAGAAATATATAAATGTAGTCACACCAAAAGTGTACGAGAAAGCCGTAATCACGTTTAAGCCAGGTATATTCATTAGTCATTCGTTGGTTGGACCGGACAAAAGTGGTCGATTCGCGCAAATACAGTGTGGATATGATGAATTGTTGATATTCTTTGTGGTTAATTATAAAATGTTGTAAATTGAATATGCATATATGTATACATATATGTATGTAACATATGTTTTTAATAATATTGTGCTTAAGAAATTGTGAAATTTAATATGTACTTAAAATTGTTAAAAAAGTTAATATCCAGAATGCAGAAATGTATATAAAGCAGTTGCGCAAACAGACAGTTCACGGCCGTTTATTGAGATCTTTGATTTTTTAATTCATCTATTTAGTGGTTATGTATGTATTTGTGTATGTTTGTACATTTGCATTTGTATTTTATGTGCATTAGAGCGTATCGAAATTAAGAGTTCCAAAGTACAAAACCCCAATATGAGCCAGTTTTGCCCAACAGTTAGTAACAAAACGAGTTTTTTTGTAACACTAGCATATTAAGGGCCCTTGTTATCTGAAGGATAGCAATCTATCGGATAGCTTCATATAACGTCGCATGTGCATCGTTAAGCGCGGTATCCACATCACAAGAAAATGCTCAAGAAAAATTAGTTTATACTTATTGTATGCAAAATAGTAGTGGCCAAGTAATTTTCACATTTCCTGTATCTCTTGTTCTCAGACACATAAATCCCATTTAACAATACATCAGAAGAAAATTTGTTAAAAATGACATGTATGTTCAAATAAAACTGCATTCCATTGAAAAAACTCATAAATACAGTAACTGTTATCCATGTTGTGTTCTAAGGGGTCGTTGCTCAAGAAATAATGAGACGCACATCATCAGAGCTGCTCAATCCCTATACACTTGAAGCACTTTGTTTTGTTTTGCCCTGAATCCAGGCACAGATTCAAATTCACACTTTGAATATAAAAAAATTTCATAGCACTCCCATATGCCCTCACATATAATTTCGAATCATATGAAAATGCTTTCAATTTTTTATGAAAGTACCAAGAAAAAGCACCCGCGTATGAAGCTCAGGCACTTGTGTATGATAAAAAATTTACACTAACAATTTGAAAACTAAAAATTATTCAAAAATATATAGCACTAAAAAAAATGTGTAATCAAAATTGATCATAAATAAAATTAAATAGATAATGACCGCGGAGTTGAAATATATGGGGCATATGACCAAACTAATGTAAGAAAAACTGTACCACAAAACAGAGGAGCATATCTAACTCATATGATATTAGTTATTATCCTCAAGGGAGTCAGTAACTAGTGATACAAAATTCAGGTTCAGAACTAGACCTAGAGTGCCGAATAAGTATTAGTTCATTAATAACTAGATTTTCAGTTATAAAATCGACAAAAAACCACTGCTACCAGCTTTATCTAGCTGTGGGTACATATGAGTATGCCTCTTTCTAAACACTTCCACAAGTACGTAACTATCGAAAAAGTACTCAAAAAGAAATTTGTATATATTGTAACGAATTTAAGGAAATTCCGTTTATTTGCAACGTTCTGTTAACGTTCGTGTTGTTGAACTGGTCGTATAAATAACTCAATGTTCTGTATTGCAAAATGGGCTTTATTAGACCACTTTGGGCGTAGTAGAATATACTTCACTTCGCAACTAATAGCGTGTTTAATCAAACTGATGTACGATTGTTCAGCTTGCGCGTTTTATACTCTCCGTTGCTTCGTTCGCATATGGACGTTTCACCTTCTAGAACTCTTGTATCTCCTGACTTGGTAATAGCTATATGAGTACATGCATATTTGTAGAGCTTATAGCCATATGCGTGTGTAGGTGTGAGTAACTACTTCGGCTGATGACCCCATCGTGTGTGTGTGAGATATCTCTCGTTGCTGTATTTATGCGTGTAAATGATGACTGATGTATTCATGTTGCGTGATTATTTACTAACAGCTTAGTGATGCTGAAATCGCCACAATATGTATGTAGTTAGGAAACTAGTGAAAAGTTAAAGCAGCGGGGACAATTCCCCACCGTAGGACATCGCCATGTTAAATTCGCCAGTTGAAAACATGTAAAAGAGATAGATGGCGATCTATTAGTGGTTCAGAATGCAGTAGAAATGCACTTATTTTGAACTAGAGATTCTCTTTACGGGGTAGTTTCTGTGACTTTTATTTCAATTCGGTATATTATTTTTCTTAGTTATGAAACATTTTTTGACTGGAAGTGGGGCGAACCGTAAAGTAACCATGCTATCATTTACTTGTAAACATTTTATTAAATTCAAATGGTATTTCAGCACCTCAGTAATCTCTGTTGCTAATAAGGTAAGTGTCCCTAATTACGTGGTAGTACGTTATTTCGTGGCATTTCGATTTTTCTTCCAAACAAGGAATTGGGGGAGTGTTTCTTTAAACGAAAATTTCATAATAAAGATGGTTTTACGTGGTTTTATCGTGGTACACTTTTATTAATCTATTCGTCAATATTTTAATCAAAAGCTCTGCGAAGCGCAACACTTTTAACGAAATAATGGCGTTATGGAACTTTTGTTTATTCAATAATTGTTCATTTAATTTAAAAAAAATGTATCAAGATTTCAACTTCTTTACTATTGTTTTGAATGAATATTGATAATAGAAAACAAGTAAGGAAGGCTAAGTTAAAGAGTATTTTAAGAGGGAGTGGGCTATAGTTTATAGATGGACGCCATTTAGGGATATCGCCATAAAGGTGGACCAGGCGTGACTCTAGAATTTGTTTGTACGATATGGGTATCAAATCAAAGGTGTTAATGAGTATTTTAAAGGGAGTGGGCCTTAGTTCTACAGGTGGACGCCTTTTCGAGATATCGCCATAAAGGTGGACCAGGGGTGACTCGAGAATTTATTTGTACGATATGGGTATCAAATGAAAGGTATTAATGAGTATTTTAAAGGGCGTGGGCCTAAGCTCTATAGATGCACGCCTTTTCGAGATATCGCCATAAAGATGGACCAGGGGTGACTCTAGAATTTATTTTGTACGATATGGGTATCAAATGAAAGATATTAATGAGTATTTTAAAAGGGCGTGGGCCTAAGTTCTATAGATGGACGCTTTCGAGATATCGCCATAAAGATGGGACCAGGGGTGACTCTAGAATTTGTTTGTACGATATGAGTATCAAATGAAAGGTGTTAATGAGTATTTCAAGAGGGCGTGGGCCTTAGTTCTATATGTGGACGCCTTTTCGAGATATCGCCATAAAGGTGGACCAGGGGTGACTCTAGAATTTGTTTGTACGATATGGGTATCAAATGAAAGGTGTTAATGATATTTTAAAAGGGAGTGGGCCTAGTTCTATAGGTGGACGCCTTTTCGAGATATCGCCATAAAGGTGGACCAGGGTGACTCTAGAATTTGTTTGTACGATATGGTATCAAATGAAAGGTGTTAATGAGTATTTTAAAGAGGGCGTGGGCCTTAGTTCTATATGTGGACGCCTTTTCGAGATATCGCCATAAAGGTGGACCAGGGGTGACTCTAGAATTTGTTTGTACGATATGGGTATCAAATGAAATGTGTTAATGATATTTTAAAAGGGAGTGGGCCTTAGTTCTATAGGTGGACGCCTTTCGAGATATCGCCATAAAGGTGGACCAGGGGTGACTCTAGAATTTATTTGTACGATATGGGTATCAAATGAAAGGTATTAATGAGTATTTTAAAAGGGCGTGGGCCTAAGTTCTATAGATGGACGCCTTTTCGAGATATCGCCATAAAGTGGACCAGGGGTGACTCTAGAATTTGTTTGTACGATATGAGTATCAAATGAAAGGTGTTAATGAGTATTTTAAGAGGGCGTGGGCCTTAGTTCTATATGTGGACGCCTTTTCGAGATATCGCCATAAAGGTGGACCAGGGGTGACTCTAGAATTTGTTTGTACTGATATGGGTATCAAATGAAAGGTGTTAATGAGTATTTTAAAAGGAGTGGGCCTTAGTTCTATAGGTGGACGCCTTTTCGGAATATCGCCATAAAGTGGACCAGGGTGACTCTAGAATGTGTTTGTACAATATGGGTATCAAACGAAAGGTGTTAATAAGTGTTTTAAAAGGGAGTGGGCCTTAGTTCTATGGGTGGACGCCTTTTCGGGATATCGCCATAAACGTGGACCAGGGGTGACTCTAGAATGTGTTTGTACGATATGGGTATCAAATGAAAGGTGTTAATGAGTATTTTAAAAGGGCGTGGGCCTTAGTTCTATAGGTGGACGCCTTTTCGAGATATCGCCATAAAGGTGGACCAGGGGTGACTCTAGAATTTGTTTGTACGATATGGGTATCAAATGAAAGGTGTTAATGAGTATTTTAAAAGGGCGTGGGCCTTAGTTCTATAGGTGGACGCCTTTTCAAGATATCGCCATAAAGGTGGACCAGGGGTGACTCTAGAATTTGTTTGTACGATATGGGTATCAAATGAAAGGTGTTAATGAGTATTTTAAAAGGGAGTGGGCCTTAGTTCTATAGGTGGACGCCTTTTCGAGATATCGCCATAAAGGTGGACCAGGGGTGACTCTAGAATTTTTTTGTACGATATGGGTATCAAATGAAAGGTGTTAATGAGTATTTTAAAAAGGAGTGGGCCTTAGTTCTATATGTGGACGCCTTTTCGAGATATCGCCATAAACGTGGACCAGGGGTGACTCTAGAATGTGTTTGTACGATATGGGTATCAAATTAAAGGTATTAATGAGGGTTTTAAAAGGGAGTGCCCTTAGTTGTATATGTGAAGGCGTTTTCGAGATATCGACCAAAATGTGGACCAGGGATCCAGAACATCATCTGTCGGGTACCGCTAATTTATTTATATATGTAATACCACGAACAGTATTCCTTCCAAGATTCCAAGGGCTTTTGATTTCGCCCTGCAAACTTTTTCATTTTCTTCTACTTAATATGGTAGGTGTCACACCCATTTTACCAAGTTTTTTTCTAAAGTTATATTTTGCGTCAATCAGACCAATACAATTACCATGTTTCATCCCTTTTTTCGTATTTGGTATATAATTATGGCATTTTTTTCATTTTTCGTAATTTTCGATATCGAAAAAGTGGGCGTGGTCATAGTCGGATTTCGGCCATTTTTTATACCAATACAAAGTGAGTTCAGATAAGTACGTGAACTGAGTTTAGTAAAGATATATCGATTTTTGCTCAAGTTATCGTGTTAACGGCCGAGCGGAAGGACAGACGGTCGACTGTGTATAAAAACTGGGCGTGGCTTCAACCGATTTCGCCCTTTTTCACAGAAAACAGTTATCGTCCTAGAATCTAAGCCTCTACCAAATTTCACAAGGATTGGTAAATTTTTGTTCGACTTATGGCATTAAAAGTATCCTAGACAAATTAAATGAAAAAGGGCGGAGCCACGCCCATTTTGAAATTTTCTTTTATTTTTGTATTTTGTTGCAACATATCATTACTGGAGTTGAATGTTGACATAATTTACTTATATACTGTAAAGATATTAACTTTTCTTTTAAAATTTGAATTTAAAAAAAATTTTTTTTTAAAAAGTGGGCGTGGTCGTTCTCCGATTTTGCTAATTTTTATTAAGCAGACATATAGTAACAAGAGTAACGTTCCTGCCAAATTTCATCATGATATCTTCAACGACTGCCAAATTACAGCTTGCAAAACTTCTAAATTACCTTCTTTTAAAAGTGGGCGGAGCCACGCCCATTGTCCAAAATTTTACTAGTTTTCTATTCTGCGTCATAAGATCAACTCACCTACCAAGTTTCATCGCTTAATCCGTATTTGGTAATGAATTATCGCACTTTTTCGATTTTTCGAAATTTTCGATATCGAAAAAGTGGGCGTGGTTATTGTCCGATATCGTTCATTTTAAATAGCGATCTGAGATGAGTGCCCAGGAACCTACATACCAAATTTCATCAAGATACCTCAAAATTTACTCAAGTTATCGTGTTAACGGACAGACAGACGGACGGACGGACATGGCTCAATCGATTTTTTTTCGATACTGATGATTTTGATATATGGAAGTCTATATCTATCTCGATTCCTTTATACCTGTACAACCAACCGTTATCCAATCAAAGTTAATATGCTCTGTGAGCTCTGCTCAACTGAGTATAAAAAATTTGAATATAAACCTCAAATTACCGCTTAAAGCGATATCACGAATTTACGTACACCAAATTTTGTGCATGCCCCTAATTTCGTGGTATACTGCGCATTTACATTTCAGCAGGAAAGCACGCATTTTTGGAGTGGAGTTATTTATACGTCAAACATAATTCGATCTCTATTCGCTGATTATTGGGTTAATAACTTAATTTTATAGAAAAAATTACAAAAGCTCGTTGCACAAAAGAAGATTTGACAGAAGCGCTTAATGGTGTCACTAATGAAAAAAATAAAAAACAAAAATAAAAAAACATTTTTAGTAATAATAAATAAAAGCAATTTTTACAAAAGTAACAAGTTACATCAATTGAATCAATTTTTTTTATTGTTTATTTTTATTTTAAAACTTTTTCATTTAATGTTACTTATTTCATATCAATAATGTGTAAAGTTCTAAGAAATCTTAAATTTAATGAAAAAATACAAATAAAAAAAAACAAACAAGAAATCAAAAAGAAAACAACAACAAAAGAATAAAAATAAAAAGTTTTTGAAAAGTACGTACATTAAACTATTTTTTTTTACTTATTTATTTTGGTCTTGAAACTCTTTCTTTTCATAAATAAAATAACAATAAAAAAAATAGTTTTAAATTTTAAATTTCTGAATATGAATTTCAGTAAATCAATTTGTGTATCTTTAGGAATTTGCGTTTGAAATCAATTATAACTATTTTTTTCATAACAATAGAGTTTAACTAAATACCAGGAAATTAGGGACACTTTACTGCGGAATTAGGTACATCAGAAATTTTTTGCCACGAAATTAGGTACATTTGAGGAACTCACGCATTTTGATTTATATAAATTAAAATATTTGTTAGTTTTGTTTAAAAGTAGGTGGAAACTTATCTTAATTGATCAACTTAATGGGAAAAATTAACTTTTTTAGTTTTCCTTCATTTGTTTTAACGCAAGTGAGGTAGAAAATCAGAAAAATCCTTAGTACCACGAAATTAGGGACACTTACCTTATATGTATGTAAATTTAAACTCATATTTAAAACAAACCACGCGGAGCCCTCTAATTTAGCATTTCAAAAGTTTTAAAATTAAATTTCCAATGCAACATTCGCTTTTAGTATGATTGTTGAAACCCAAATTCCGACGATGTATGTATGTATATTTGGGTGGTTACAAGGTATATGGTGAATTTTAATTTTTGTTCTATCTTTCGAGGCACCCTCCTAAAATATGCCATAGATCAGAAAATGATTATTGCACTTTACGTCAAAACTATTTTCAATTCAACAATAAAATATATAGACAAACAGACGGTCTTGGAATGGGAAGCCCCATATCAGCAATTCTTATGGAAGTGTTCATGCAAAATCTGGAAAAAAAGTACATACAGGAGCTGAAGTCCAAATTAGGCGTGGCATTTTATGCTAGATACGCGGATGATATAATATGCGTTTTAACTACTAATAACGAAGAACTTGTACTGGAGTACCTCAACAAGCAGCATGGAAATATAAAATTTACAATGGAAACCGAAAAAGACGGATGAATCAACTATCCAAGATAAATATTGATAAAGAAGCCAAAAGATTTAACTATGACATATATAGAAACCAACGGCCACCGACACAATAATACACAATACTTCAAATCACCCGCAACAGCATAAAAATGCAGCATTAAGGCACTTGGTACATAGACTTGAAGGAACACCTCTTACACAAGAGGCATATAAGAGAGAACTTAAGGTCATTATAATATCGCTGCAAACAACGCCATAAAGGTGAATCAGGGTTGACTCTAGAATTTGTTTGTACGATATGGGTATCAAATGAAAGGTGTTAATGAGTATTTTAAAAGGGAGTAATACTTAGTTCCATAGGTGGACGCCGTTTCGAGATATCGCCATAAAGGTGGACCAGGAGTGACCCTAAAATTTTTTGTAGTTGTATAGGTGGTCGCTTTTTCGAGATATCGCCATAAAGGTGGACCAGGGGTGACTCTAGAATGCGTTTGTACAATATGGGTATCAAACGAAAGGTGTTAATGAGTATTTTAAAAGGGAGTGGACCTTAGTTCTATAGGTGGACGCCGTTTCGAAATATCGCCATAAAGGTGGACCAGGGGTGACTCTAGAATGTGTTTGTACGATATGGGTATCAAATTAAAGGTATTAATGAGGGTTTTAAAAAGGAGTGGTGGTGGTTGTGTAGGTGGTCGCCTTTTCGAGATATCGCCATAAAGGTGGACCAGGGGTGACTCTAGAATACGTTTGTACAATATGGGTATCAAACGAAAGGTGTTAATGAGTATTTTAAAGGAGTGGGCCTTAGTTCTATAGGACGCCTTTTCGAGGTATCGCAATAAAGGTGGAGCAGGGGTGACTCTAGACTGTGTTTGTACGATATGGGTATCAAATGAAAGGTGTTAATGAGTATTTTCAAAAGGGAGTGGGCCTTCGTTCTATAGGTGGTCGCCTTTCGAGATATCGCCATAAAGGTGGACCAGGGGTGACTCTAGAATATGTTTGTACGATATGGGTATCAAATGAAAGGTGTTAATGAGTATTTTCAAAGGGCGTGTGGCTTAGTTCTAAAGGGGGGCGCCTTTTCGAGATATCGCCATAAAGGTGGACCAGGGGTGACCCTAGAATGTGTTTGTACGATATTGGTATCAAATTAAAGGTATTCATGAGAGTTTTAAAAGGGAGTGGTGGTAGTTGTATATGTGAAGGCGTTTTCCAGATATCGACCAAAATGTGGACCAGGGTGACCCTGAACATCATCTGTTGGATACCGCTAATTTATTTATATATGTAATACCTGCCAAGATTTCAAGGGTTTTTTATTTCGCCCTGCAGAACTTTTTCATTTTCTTCTACTTAATATGGTAGGTGTCACAACCATTTTACAAAGTTTTTTCTTGAGTTATATTTCGCGTCAATAAACCAATCCAATTACCATGTTTCATCCCTTTTTTCGTATATGGTATAGAATTATGGCATTTTTTTCATTTTTCGTAATTTTCGACATCGAAAAAGTGGGCGTGGTCATAGTCAGATTTCGTTCATTTTTTACACCAAGATAAAGTGCGTTCAGATAAGTACGTGAACTAAGTTCAGTAAAGATATGTCGATTTTTCCTCTAGTTATCGTGTTAACGGCCATGCGGAAGGACAGACGCACGACTGTGTATAAAAACTGGGGTGGCTTCAACCGATTTCGCCCATTTTCACAGAAAACAGTTAACGTCATAAAATCTATGCCCCTACCAAATTTCAAAAGGATTGGTAAATTTTTATTCGACTTGTGGCATTAAAAGTATCGTAGACAAATTAAATAAAAAAGGGCGGAGCCACATAATTTACTTATATACTGTAAAGATATTAAATTTTTTGTTAAAATTTTACTTTAAAAAAATTTTTTTTTAAAGTGGGCGTGGTCCTTCTCCGATTTTGCTAATTTTTATTAAGCGTACATATAGTAATAGGAGTAACGTTCCTGCCAAATTTCATCATGATATCTTCAACGACTGCTAAATTACAGCTTGCAAAAGTTTTAAATTACCTTCTTTTAAAAGTGGGCGGTGCCACGCCCATTGTCCAAAATTTTACTAATTTTCTATTCAGCGTCATAAGTTCAACTCACCTACCAAATTTCATCGCTTTAACTGTCTTTGGTAATGAATTATTGCACTTTTTCCGTTTTTCGAAATTTTCGATATCGAAAAAGTGGGCGTGGTTATATTCCGATATCGTTCATTTTAAATAGCGATCTGAGATGAGTGCTCAGCAACCTACATACCAAATTTCATCAAGATACCTCAAAATTTACTCAAGTTATCGTGTTAACGGACGGACGGATATATGGAAGTCTATATCTATCTCGATTCCTTTATACCTGTACAACCAACCGTTATCCAATCAAACTTAATATTCTCTGTGAGCTCTGCTCAACTGAGTATAAAAAGAAATAATGAAAAGGAAAACAATAGCTGGACGACTATGACATATACTGGAAAAGCAACATATAAATTGGCAAACTTCTTTAAAAAATACAACATTAACACAGCATTCAAAACATCTAGGGCGAAAACTAAGAACTAACACTAACTCAGAGGATCCGTTTAGCAGACACGGCGTATACAAGCTTACATGCGGATGCCAGCCAGCATAGTTACATAGGACAAACAGGACGGCAAATAAGAACGAGGTTCAGAGAACATATTAGAGATTACAACCAAAAAAACACGGAATCCAAACATTATACCCGAGTCTAGCTTTGCGAATCGAGAATGAATGTTTCCCAGCAAATAAAACAGTTAGGGTTCTTCACATACAAGCAAAAGGCCGACGTCTCAACGTACTCGAAAACATGGAAAATCTACGGTAGAATAATAAACGAACAGATAAACTCAATTTCAAACAAAGTAATCACACAGGTACAATAGACAAACACACAACAACAAATAAACACAAAACAATTAACACACCAGAACAACAAACCCACAAAGAAGGTCAAACGACTAAAATCATGGATTTTTACCTACCCCAGTCAGCCACACAAATCGATTAGTAAACCACCACAGCACCTACATATAACTAAAATATACACAAGCATCAATTTTGACAATACCTGCTCATGTACCTACGAACTATAAATACGGGACAAACGACAACAACAGATCAGAACGAAAATCGACACTGATGATGGCACAACGCCGAAACCGGTTTGTCTCAAAACCAAATTTGACAAGGGATGACGGAAAATCGTTCCAATATACATCGATTATTGCAAAGTGTCAGTGCAATCCGATAATGTTAACACGTGCCTCAATGAGGTCAAAGTTAGGAAAGCAGCGATTTTACAGAAAAAATTTTAGTGTTTCGTCAGTAAAAGCGAAACCATTTATGCCAGGAACTTCACTCGTATATCATTCGAGAGGTAATTTTATTTGTATTAATTTTGATTAATTCGGCCACCCTGATCGGATAAATGCCAAATACTCCTAAAAATAACCGTTTTATAAAAATATTATAATATAATAAGATACAAATTAATACAAATCAAATTACCTATCGAATGATATACGAGTGAAGTTCCTGGCATAAATGGTTTCGCTTTTACTGACGAAACACTAACATTTTTTCTGTAAAATCGCTGTATTTCTAACATTGACCTCAATGAGGCTCGTGTTAACATTATCGGATTGGCCTGAAACTTTTCAATAATCATTTCTGATCTATTGAAAGATAGAACAAAAATTAAAATTCACCATATACCTCTGTAACCACCCTAATGTATATTGAATAAGTTCCCACAACTTGAGGCTAGAGGTCAATGTAATTTTTCGCTACTTTCAACATTAAATTTATTGACTCTTGTATGTTGGTGATATAACTATTGACGTAATATTTTAAGCAAATATTTTGTAACATGAAACCAAATATTCACCTTTTTCCGACCTCAAACAATTAAAAATTTTTAAATACATTTTTTCAAATACAAAAAAAGTTTCAGTGCACATACAATTTTGTACATGTATTGTGATTCGCACTTCCACATAAAAAAATTTTGAGCAGCACTGCACATCATAAAAAAATCTTTAGAAAAAGGTAGCAGAAAGCATATGAGTTTTCTTGAGAAGTTTATACTACTTGACAAACGAAATTTTTCTTGAGCATTTCTTTGACTTTACCCAACACGTATTTTTTCATAAACTTTCGCTTAAACAATCGTATTGGAATAAAATTTGGCATACTTCTTCCTAGCACAAGAAAGAATTGAACCTGACCACGGCCACATTTTATGTATCAAACATTTCAGTATAACAAATAAAATTCTTCAACATTTCACTGACAAATTGAACCATTTTCATCAAACTTGGAAAGTAGAGCTTACAAAATCTCCACAAAAAATTAAAATACAAATGGCGAAGCAACGTCTACTTATTTAAAGAGTTTTTATCAGCTTTCACTGGGGATACCTGGAGAACGGCTAAAGGTAAATTGGCGAAATTTGGCCCACATCTTCTCTTATACAGGAAAAATAAACTAAAATTAGTAGATAACCATGGTCAATTTGTATTTAAAAAATACAAGTATGTATATGTTTTGACACATTCGGACACATTTGACGTGATACCTCTGAAACTTACGAAGGCACTATGCTAATATTTAAGAGGTACAAGCTCGTAAGGACGACAACGCTTACTTAGGCGTCTCTTGGCTTTCATAAAAGCGTTGCATCGAGTTTTGGTAGCTATATCACAACAACGGTTAAAGATATAGTAATTAAACTTAGTCTGCACGAAATCTGTTGATAACTACGACCAATTTCTTATATATTTGTGTCTCCGATACGTATTTGTTGTTTTATATATGCTAAAATACATGTAATGATGAGTCTTCTGACGGATAGACTGAGGGATAGATGGAAGATCATTACTTAATTTTAATTTTCTTTTGGTACATGATGTCGATTCGTCCGTTGAATTAAAATGATGGGTGCTACGGAAACAATAGTAAATCGAATAAAAGCCATATCATCGCCTCTCGGTAGCAGCCATGATTCCCAGTCATACAGGCAGATATCATAAGAAACTTATAGAGCATGATTTTTGTTCATTGAAAGAGGATATTACTTTTCATTGCCCTCAAAGTCCAAAGTAGTAATCGCTGGCAAAAATTATAATCCGTTTGGTTTCTAAGGTGACATTACTAATCAATTTAAAATTCAGGTAAAGTTACTTTTGACTGGAGTTTAAACTCGTACTGAACAACAGAGCTTGGTGTCAAAAATCAGAAATAACTTGAACTGTATCCTAGGAGCTCACAGCTGGGTGTATAGGCTTCTGTTTCACTCGAATTTAGACAACTTTACATGTGTTACTTTCGGGTTTTCGAAATGTCTCAAGCCAGCATGACATTGGGCGCACGTTATACTTCTGGGTTTTCGATACGCCTTAATGTACATATCTGTGTACTACAAACAGTTTATCAAACGTTGGAATTGTCTACCGTGGTTAGCCCATTTGATTTATCGAGCCAACAAAAAAATATTAATTAAGTACGTGAAGTTAATTTTTTTTATCTATGCGTACACATAGGAGACTTCTTTTTTGGTGTCTAAATATCGGGTGTCATCAGCAACAATATTGTCTATGTGCTGTAGAAAAAATGAATAGCGTGACAATATATTTAAGATACTATGTTTTAATGTAGTTCCCTACCTACGCTTCGATGGGTCTCTTGGAGCCACAATAGAAGTGAAAGGTTGGCGCAAGGGCGCTCTAATGGCAGATGAGGCGATACACGTGTATACAAATGGTTCCAAAGTAACGGAAGGAGTGGGTACTACGGCATTCTGCGCTCACCCAGAAATAAACAGATCCCACAAGCATATCACTGTAGTGCTTTTCACATGGATGTAGCCGCGACTTAATCAGTACAAAAACTGGAGAAAAATAGCTCAAACCAAGCACTCCTTGGAAAGAATCGGAATAAGGAGAAATATGATAGATATAGTAGATAGATGTTGTGAGGTTAAGCACTGCGACCTATTGGTCTATTGTGCCCTCATTCTCTTTACAACACCACATCCAAGCGGAATTCTCTGAGAACATCAAGAATGGTTCTCGGCTCCAGAAAGTGTATGTGACTACTTTCTAATATCGGTGATCCTAGGATCCTCGCGACTGCATCGCATTCCATCAGGATGTGTTCTGCAGTCTCATCTTCGCGATCACAGAATAGAGAGAGGCTACTAAACAATATGCTTAATTTATGCATATGGTGACCTGTGAGTATGCCTGTTAAAATTCTAAGGCTACTTTTTGGGAGGTTAATCATAGCTTTATATCGCTTTGAGTTGTACCTTTGCCTGCCGCATTGCTGGACTTTCGCGCCAGTGTTGTTCTCTGGGGCACGCCTCTTTTTGCCTAAACTCTTCCCTTATTGTATGTCACCCTATCGGGTCCTATTGGCTTTTCGGCCGCTGCCAACCTGGCAAGCTCGTCCGCTTTTTCCTTACCATCCACTCCTCTGAGTCCAGATACCCATGCTAGACGGATGGTGTTATTGACCCCTAGAATGTTTAACCTCTCTACGCAATCAAGGACTGTTGATGATTTAATCTCAACTGAAGATAATGCCTTGAGCGCGGCTTGACTGTCGCTGAATATAGCAATTTTCTCGTTCGTATATCCCCACTGTAAATTTATCTCTGCACATCGGCTTATGGCGAAAACTTCGGCTTGGAAGATGCTACATCAAGGTATATTGGGTCCCTCGGCATATATGAATAGTTGAAAATGAAAAAGCAGATGAGCTAGCTAAACAGGGCGCATCCCTCGAAGCTTATACCGTAGACATCAGATTGGGCGAGATTAAAAGAAGACAAGAGTTGAACATAATCGACCAGGCAGGAAAGACGTGACACAAAGAGCGGGGCTGCAAAGTATCGAAGATCATGTGCAGGTCTTACAACCTTAAACTAACAACGTTACTATTATCATTGAAAAGAGGGGACTGTTGGCTCGTGATGGGTATTCTGACTGAACATTGCCTTTTGGCGTCACATGCTTTTAAAATAGACCTTGCGAATGATAGCAGATGAAGGAAGTGCGGTTTGGAGGGGAGTAGATCGAGCACGTTTTGTGCTCGTGCCCTGCGCTCGCCAGGCTTATACTTCAACAATTGGGAATGGCAGAGCTAACAGATCTGATATGATTTTTCAGTGTGGTCGTTGAGTGAACCTCTTACAGCATTATAGACTCATTCAGTCTATATGAGGTCCTCACGGACCGGCTAGTTCAACCCCGCCTTACTAATTTTGAAGTATGTCCCTTTTTTTTGTACGACCATACCATAAACCAAGGATTGACAACATAAACAAACGCAAGTCACAAATGCAGAAAAAGTTCAGACCCAGGTAGCAAAGTATCAGTTAACGCATTAGACAAGGGAGATAATTACGGGAGGTGGTCTGAGGAAGAGGGAGGCGGAGTAAAGAACAGTGAGGAAAAGAAATATGGATATGGAAACGAGCAGTGGGGGAAAGCGAGAGGCAAAGATAGATATCAACATGGGCGCGCTGAGGATTTGTTTCGGTAATTAGTAATAAGAAGAGCTGTGTCCTACATAACTAACTTAAATATCGGTTATTAAGGTCGAAATTCCTATTGCATGAGCTGAAGTACTTCTGCTTTAGAACTCAACGGAACCGCGTCTGTTTTACATTTGTCGATGAGGATATGGATTGAGAGATCTTCTTATACTGGTAGTGTATACTTCAGATGACCATGTGTTCTAGAGCTAACTGTACTGGGTAGGTTAGGTTAGGTGGTAGCTGCCCTGATAAGGATAGCTCTCTTGGATAACACGAAGGTCCGTTGTGATACCACATACACCAAAAATAACGGTGACTTAGATCTAGCTACTTAGAGAATCGTTGGGTAGCAACGATAAAGCTCCGAATGATACCGATATCAACTTTGGATAAATCCTCGGGAGATCCAAGTGAGTCGCGACTAAAGTACTTTCGCCTAGTTCTGGCAAAAAGCTGGGCAATCAATCATGAAGTGATTTGGTGATTCCACCTCATCATCCTCCATACAGCTGCAGCAGGATGGGTTTCCAGTATATTGAGACGTACACGCATGGATACCCATGGGACAGTGCCCTGTCAATACCCCAATGACCCATTGATAGGTGAGCCTTAGTGAACCCAATTATTTCAGCAGACTCTGCCATCCACTTTCGGCCAGAAAGACCTTGCTACCCTGCAAGACTTGGTGTACGCCCAACGTTTGCTGAGCTGACTCGAGGCCCAGCTATAGAGGAGCAATCCACAGGTGGCCACCGGAATCCCGAAAACCCTACAGCCATCTTCATCGGTTCAGTTGTACCGATGCGGGCTAAGAGATCCCCTTGACAGTTACCCGGGGAATCACTATGGCCCGGGACCCAGATAATCTTAATTGTAAAATAATTCGATGCAATCGCAAGCGAGGTCAGGCACTCCCAGACCACCCTCGATCGCACTGTAGTTGAGCTCAAGGTCTTGATAGCCGCCTAGCTATCAGAGTAGATGTTAAATTCACTAACCGTAGTAGCACTGGATAGCATTTCATCCACCGCATCCTTAATCGCAGCAACTTTCGCTTGGAATACACTGCAGTGATCAGTCAACTTAAACTTGCGGCTTACATTTAGCTCTTGACAAAAGACCAACCTTTCCGTCCTGCTTCGACCCATCCGTGTACAAGTTAAGAGGTCCCATGCCCCAGATAATTCCTCTTCCCCACTCCTCTCTCGGTGGAATGACTGGGGTGAAGGTTGTATAGGGAGCAGTTATCGGCATACAATAGTCCATTCTGTCCGGGATAAAGTCGAAACTGGTAAGAAGGCTAGAGTGTCCGAAGTCAGAAAGCCCATAGCCCATAACACGAAGCCTGACCAACTACCTTGCCGCGGCCGCCTTTCCCGCAATATCTACTGGATATATGTTCAGCATGACATTCAGCGCCAAGGTAGGTGTTGTTCTGAGAGCGCCACCGATACCGATCAGCGCCATCCGTTGCACTGACATTAACATTTTGCAGGTGCTCGCCGTATCCAGTGCTTTCCACCAGACCAGCACCCCATATAGCAGAATCGGTTTGACCACCATTTCATAAAGCCAATGTACTACTCCTGGCGAGAGTTCCATCTCTTTCCGATAGCCCCTCTGCAGCAGTACAAGGCAACGGCGGCCTTCCTGGCCCGATCTTCCACATTGGGGTCTCCAGAACAGTTTCTTGTCCAAAACAATCCCCAAATATTTAACCCTATTATAAAGTACCAACGGTACCCCTCCAATCGAGGGCGTTCTGAAATCGGGCATCTTATATCTCCTTGTAAAAAGAACCAATTCCGTTTTTTCCCGGGTTGACCGCCAATCCACATGATTCAGCCCACCTAGACACAGTATCCAGGTAGCCCTGCAGAACATCGCGCAGGGTGCCCAGAAATTTGCCTCTGACTAGGATAGCAAGGTCATCTGCATAGGCAACCACCCGACAACCGTTGGCTTCCAGCTCCACAAGAAGCTCGTTGACTACCACAACCTAGAGCAGAAGAGATAGGATACCCCCCTGTGGCGTGCCTCTGCTGTACTGGGTATACAACAGATGGATTGTACAATGAAAATTTGCGTTTATACCCAAACAGACATACATACTTATACAAATACATACATACGTGGTATATACTACATATACACATGTATGTAGTATGTTAAATACAATAAATATGATGGCAAATTGGATTTATAAACAATGATCTTGAACAAAGCAGTTAAAACCAAATACTACTCCAACTTTTTTTAAACTCTGCCTATATGTACTACATCGATACTGCTCAATTCCAATTCCTGCGATACAGTAACTGTATATTAGTTGTTGCAGGTATCCAACCTTTAAACCAGAGAAAAATGTAATTGGATGAAATAAGTCCGACTGTGTGAGCATATGAAGAAATAAGTGATACCATAAGTTGATTCCCCTCATATGGGGATTCTATAATATCCGGTCGAAGCATACGTACGTTGCACGAGTTTAGGCTGCTGCAATATCCAAACCTGAGTTTTTCTAATGTGACAAGAGTTTGCCGGGCTGCTTGAGCTCAATTTTGTCAATGGTCATCTATAAACAGTTTCACAGCATCACAGTTAGAGGAATTAGGTTAACCCATTATAATAAAAAGTCCCTTAATATAGACTCCGAATAGTAGGTGTAGCAAACGATTTTTTTAGTATTCCTTTCAGTGTCTAAATTGGGACAGCTTTATTCAAGTGTAGGCGTTAAGCACTGCCGACTACTCACTTAAGTGTTTTCTTCATCCTTTGGTTCACTGCCGAGTGCGTTGCAAAGGAGAGCATACTGTGCATAGTTACTTCCTAAATCTTTGGATTGTTGATGTCGCTAGCCGATAGCATCTTATTTTTCTTGCAGTATTGCTTCGTCGCAAATAATAGGTGCGATCACACATAAATGTAATCGATCTGGTATAAGGGATGTCCAAGAAAACTTACAGTTTCAACCAAAGATACATGGGTGTTCAAGAGGTTGATTCCACATTGCAATTGAAAATATGGTCTGTGTCATGTGGCGATATATTGCATGTATGTATGTCATTCATTGCGTATGCCGGGGTTGATTCTAGATAATTAAGACTTTAACCTATGCGAAGCGAAAAAAACAAACTAGAAAGGCTAGGGGTGATCGTTGTTGATTTTGTAGCATAGACAGTAAAAAGTGAAATCTTACTTTTAATACCTGTTAATACCAGTTGCTATTGAACTTAAACATTTATGGTATTAAATTTGTGCTTTAATTCTAAAAAGTTTTATTTTAAGACCATGAAATATAAATTTTAATCCAACAAAACTTTAATCAATGCTGATTGTCGCGTTTTAATATTTTTCGGTTTTAATATTATACTTTCTGGCATTGTTACATATAAATGCCAAATTGGTATTAAAAGTAAACTAAAATTTTTACTGTGTAGCACATCAATGGAAGGGCCAGGACTTGTTGCCATTAGCCTTTGTTTCCGATAGCCGTCATGTATAGTTGTTGTTGCTGCAGTATTCAGACAGATTCGGCTGGGGCAAGTGACTGATCTCTCGCATTGAAAAATATAACATGATTAAATAGATAGTGAGTTTTTCTGGCATAGTTGGTAGGGTGAACTTGTTCTTCCCGAAGACAGCTTTAACCTTTTTCCAAGAAAAAAATTAGAGCTCTAAACTTTTGTGCGACGAGACGCAGTCACCGAACCTGATTGCCACCTTGTAATTAATGTTATAGACTAAAATCTCACTGCTGTCCAAAGCACTCTTAAAAAATATTTTAGATAAGCTACTGCACCGACTTTCCTCAGACATATTGAAATCATGTTCATACTGATCGTTAGACCTGACTGTTGGCAGAATTTAGCCAAGATGATAGATTTAATAGCTTACTTATATAATTAGAAATAATTACTAAGATAAGCATTTTATTTACTTCTTTCAGCGTTCACAATGTCGGAGTTTTTTGAAGGACGAATAGCGAATGTAACTAATCTTCCATTTCACGAACAGTTAGGACTCGACAAAATGTTTTCAGCAATGACGACAAACGCGATCGGCATAGAAAATTGGATATATTTTGCGATATGATTGGAGCCAGTGTTAATTTGGCCTTACGCGACAAATCCTGTTGTATGGATAGAAAACTTTTGCAACGTTTTTTGTATGCAAAAAAATTTGACTGTGATGCGGCCTTAGATTTACTTATTAGATATTTGCTATTTAAAGAGAATAATACGTATATTTTACAAAAACTCAGTATTTTTGATGAGCACATACAAATCTCCTTAAGAGACGGAAATCCATCCGTTCTAAAACAACGAGATAGGAAAGGTCGTAAAGTACTGACATTCGCTGCATCGAATTGGGATACCAGTAAATATAGTATGGAGGATGTATATAGGGCTATGCTGTTGACCTTGGATAAATTATTGGAGAATGTGGAAAATCAGCTTTAGGATTTGTAGTTATTGTTGATTGGACAAATTTTACATACAAACAATCGGCGTATTCTCTCACCGAAAACGCTTAAATTGATGATGAATGTTTACAAGTGAGTAAAATTTCTAGATTTTTTATTTGTAAAAGTAACGTTAATACTGACCCTGGCTCAGACAGAGGTCTGGTTCACGGATGGATCAACATTTGATGACGGAAAAACGGGAGAGCTGGCATCTATGGGCCGAACTTCAAGAAATTGATAGGTACCAATGGGATGCTACTCCACTAGTTTTCATGCAGAAATCCATGCAATAGAAGTTTTCGATAAAGAATGTATATTAGACTGGGTCGAATTATTAACCGATATCGCACCATCGATTTTTCGATAGGATTTGGGCTCAGGAAAAAAGTTCCACTACGCATACCCAAAGAAGAAATTTTCGAGCCTGCGATATTTCATTTTTATTTTTTTTTGAATTCTTTTCGACTTTGATTTTTAAGGTTTTTTTCATGGCCTACTAAAAAAATTTGCATTTGATTGTAAAATTCAAAAAAACTGTTATCGACAACGTTTTTAGTGGACATTTTTGGGTCGGACAGGGTATACATATGAAAATTTTTTTAGTAGGACATGAAAAAAACTTTAAAAAATCGAAGTCGAAAAAGTTAAAAACATGAAATTTCGCAGGCTCGAAAATAATTTTTTTGGGTATGCGTAGTGGAACTTTTTTTTCCTGAGCCCAAATCCTATCGAAAAATCGATGGCGCGATATCGGTTAACTTTCGTCCATACAAATCGACCCACCCTAATGTATATGAAGAGGTTTACTCTCGATGAGTATCCTCATTATATGTCAGGCAGCCAGGCGCCAGGCAGCTTACGTGCCTTGCAGTCTTACAAATTTACCATAAGCTAGTATATGAATGCATTTTAGTCCTTTATGAGCTGGGAGCCAAAAACAAGTTTTTTAAGGATGGGTTCCCGGGCATCAGGGACATGAATGTACCGAACAGGCAGACTACCTAGCCAAACAGAGCCTTTTTGTGGATTCACAAAGGGAAACCATAAGTAACTGGGATACAAGCAGTCCAGGCAACACTGGGTTGAATGCCCACGGCAAAGGCAGGCCAAATTGTTTATAATCCCAGCAACGAGAATATCAGCCAAACTCATTAATCTAAGCAAAGCGGAGCTACGAACTCTCTCTGGGTACTATAGGGGAAACTGTAGTTGACGATATCACCTAAGTAAGTGAAATCTATACGATACAAATCTGTCTCTTTCGTGAGATAGAGGATGAGACGCCGGTTCACATTCTGTACGAATGTGTCGCGCTGGCAAGGCATACTTAGGTGGTGTGAATCTTAATCTCTTCGTAATATGGAGTAAAATGCCTTAAGAGGTACCTAAATACCCCCCCCAGCGGGTTAGGGGGTCAAAATATACCCGCGGTAGGTATGCCTGTCGTAAGAGGCGACTAAAATACCAGATTCAAGGGGCTGTGTAGCGCAACCCTTACAGGTTGCCAGGGCAATATATAGCTTCTCCAAACCCAATTGTCAACCACACATATTCGTGGCGAATCCTGTTTCACTAACAGACGAGGCTCTGGCGACACCAATCTCCTCGTGGAACTTAAGGGTGGGGAGGGAGGGATGACCTGAAGGTTTAATGTGGCCATATAAATCGTTCCCGAGATGGTCGGGCTAGCACCTTAATGGTGCTGTGTTACCGGAGCGTACCGGATCTGTATCCGGCAAAGGACCATCACATCGATAACACCCCCCAAAGCCTTCGGGGAGCAACCTTATCGCTACAACAACAACAACATAGCAACACGATGTCGTATGGAAAGTAAATCCGAATTCCAAATTTTCGACTTTGAAAGCCTATTATCAAAATTGAGACCGCAATGTTACTAAGTTCATATACAAGAAAATTTAAGAGACTTTATCTGGATCGCATCAATAACTAATTTCTTCATACAACTCTATACGATACTCATTTATATGCTGTAGGTGTACGAACTTAAAGTGGAATATATCGGATAGAAAGTATCAATATCGCTGTCCAAAAACGGGAAGACTCAAAATTCTTTAAGGCCGTGCTGTACTTAAGGGACTTTTCATGAAAATGAAATAGTATACTAGGTTTGGTCCTAAATCGAAAATTGTAAGTACGTTAAGAGGGAGATAAATCCACCAATAAGTATACCGAATAAGGATGACCCCCAGCGGGTTAGGGGGTTAGAATATACCCGCGGTAGGTATGCCTGTCGTAAGAGGCGACTATAATACCAGATTCAAGGGGTTGTGTAGCGCAATATATAGCTTCTCCAAACTCAATTGTCAACCTCACCTTCGAGCGGCGAATCCCGTTTCACTAACAGACGAGGCCCTGGCGACCCCAAGCTCCTCATGGAACTTGGGGGTGGGGAGGGAGGGATGGCCTGAAGGTTTAATGACCATATAAATCGTTCCCGAAATGGTCGGGCTAGCACCTTAATGGAGCTGTGTTGCCGGAGCGTACTTGATCTGTATCCGGCAAATGACCATCACATCGATAACACTCCCCAAAGTATTCGGGGAGTAACCTTATCGCTACAACAACAACAACAGCCGGATGACGTACATGAGTACATTCAGGCATATCTGAAAAAAAAGATTGTTATAATTCCACCCCTTTATTTGAAGGTTATGTTTACAAGGTCTTGAATATTTTTTAAATTTGTTATATACTTTTTTATTTTATCTGGTCGCCGTACTGGGTTCAAGCCTCACACAAAACCATGTTATAAATATTACCAGGTAAAACCATTTACTCTTCTTGGCGGCCATGTTTTTTTGATTTTTAAAAAAATTTTAAAATCACTCTCTTAAACTTTGTGGAAATGCCAAACCAAAGTAAATACAAAAAAAATTGTTGGTTCGACATTTTTCACTTTTAAATCCCCAAAAAAATAAAATGCTTATGAAATAAGTGAAAAAAAAGGTTCGAAAAGTTTTGAAATCGGTTTTTATGTATATGGCAAAAAAATGAGTTACCAATATAATGGATGCCTCAACACGTCCTATTTTTGCAAAGGGACAAAAGAAAAGGTCTTACTTCTTAACCTCTTCTAATTAAGAAGCAAATGTTGGAGACCACCCCTATTGATTTTTCATTCATCCTTCTTCACTAGGTTGATACGTCTTTATCCCTTAAATATACTGAAACTTCACTTTATAAGAGACCATCAGTCTCAAGTGTCCTCGCTACTGCGGAAAAAATGATCTTGGAGGTATTCTTTGGTTTGTTTTGGTCCTTTTCTTCGCGGTATTTTTGGAAAAGTCTGGAATGCGGTTGACCGTTAAGATTTCTTTCCCACCAAAAAAGTTATTTCCGCTAATAAAAAATTCGGTTTTGTATAAAATATCATAATATTAAAGTTAGAACGCAAAAATATATGGTAATTCTATACGACAGCATGACACCGGTAATACGCGTTCAAAAATACCGAGAGGTGTCATAAGACTCGTACTGACCTCGACAACAATAATCCAAAGGCAGAAAAAAAATTTTAGATCGTTCAAAAGATATTAACGAAAAACCGAAAAAATGGCCCCGGAGTGCTCCGTAACCGAGGGTGGGATCCATAGTATTTTTGCGCAGAACACCATTCTACATTGGCGGCCTTTGGCCGCGCTTATAAAAAATTACCTTGGGTGGATCCAACACCGGTTTGGAGACCAAACCTATATCCCGCGGAAAACACTTATGTTCACAATTTTTTTTTGTGGGTACCACAAAATCATCAAAATTACAACAACCACATGGAAATTTTCAAAATTTCTTTTGCGAATATCTCTTGACAGACCCAACCTCTGCTTTCGGATTCGCGATCCTGGATCCAAAACACGTCTTGTGATACGCCTCTTGATATTTTTGGGCGTGTATTAATAGTGTCATGCCGTTGTACAGAATTACCAAATATATTACAGTTTGTTATATTTTTGTTATGAACACAAAACCAAAAAAAAATAAAAATGTGAGAGCAGTGAGAATTTTAAAAATTTTTTTATACGTCATTTCGGCTCTCATCGGTTTTACCTTGTAAAATATGGTACAAAACAACATCAAAAAAATGTTTCCTCTTTATTTTATTTATTTATTTTGTTGTTAACGGTTGTTTTTTGTAACGGTCTGGTTTTAAATAATATTGTGGCGAATATTAGCAATTCCGATACAACACTATGCCGCTAGTTAATAAATGCTGCACAACGACAATTAAAGCAGATGAGACAATAGCTACGTACACATGATCACAATAGCTAAGAACACAGACAGCATTACTCCCACATATACATAGAATATAACAGAGAATATGAGATGCAGCAGATGAGAGAAGTAAATAAACAACTAATCGAGAAGGCTTTTCGCGAAAAGTATAGACCCTGGGAGAAATAGACGAACGAGGCAACTGAGACTATAAAGGCGGATGCCAAGTCATAGTCAATCAGTTTGATTTTAACACGCTATAAGTTAAGTACGCGAATACATTAAATTGTTTAGATCTACTACCATAATAGTGCTGTTCGGTGATACGAACGATAACAGAAGGCGAATTATTGTCGACAATTTCCCAAAATTAGTTACAATTGGTATCAGAGGAATTATTGAATAAATTCCAGAGAAGAGGACACCAAGGACACGGCAAAGTTGAGCGAATTGAAGATTCAGCAGCTCAAAAAGGAGTTGGTGAACCGTGTGTTGAATACAACCGGCAATAAATCCGAGCTACAATCACGACTACGAGATGTTGTGGGGTCGTAAGGAATCAACGTGAAAATGTATCTCTTTAATCCCGAAACGACGATATATTAACGAAAATGCAATGAAAGAACGAAAGCCAGAGTCCAATCAGGTGGACTAATGAGACATTGGCTTTCTTAACTCAGTTCTCGGCGAAAATTTAAGCTCAGGAATAACGTATATCATCAAATGTTGAAACACTATTGAATGAGCAATACATGCCATCTCAACCAGGCATGCTTAACGAACGAACCGATATCATTTCGTTACGATAATTAACGTTAATAAACGAAACAAAGTCATTTCGCCTGATCTCAACTAGAAGCACAGGGGACACGTATTTCATCAATTTCGGTACAAACTTCAGCACAGCTTTCTTCACAGATCTCTATACATATATTCTAAGCTCCCTAAACCCCCTAACCTAAGGGAAGGTTAAATGTGGTTGTTGTTGTAGCAATAAAGACAGTGTGGTCATATCATATTGTTTCTGATAACACTCCTTTGGAGTGCGTCTTTATCGCTACAACAACAAAAAACTTAACCTAGAAGCGCGTATGGATATAAGCTAACACAGTTTCATAAAGGTTTCAGTGGTCGGCAAGATAAAATAGGGAAAGAGATTGAAGCTTTTATAGATCGGATACAGGAATTACAATTGAACCGCCCAATCACTTTAACGTCTACTCTGAAGGTAAAATGCCCAACGTTTGATGGTTCGGCTCCTTTCTAGGTATTCAAGCTCCAATTTGAGAAGACGTCAGAAGCGAACACCTGGAATGCTGTAAATAAAGTTGCTGCACTGTTCGCCGCACTGAAAGGGGCTGCTATAAAATCTCACAGACCATTCCAGAGGGAGAACGGAACAATTATGAAACATTGATGGCCGCTTTTGAGCGACGTTACGGAAGCGGGTACAGAAAGCAAACATACCAAATAGAGATGCAAAACGCTACCAAAAAGCTTATGAGACTTTGCAGGAGTTTGCGTCGGATATCAAAAGGCTGACTCATTTGGCGAATACAGACTAGAGGTTTTATCGGCGGCGGCGGCGGGGTCGGCGCGCCGATAAAATGATCGCCGTAAACCTCTAAACTGAATGGCTGTACTTCAGAATATCACATTGTCCACAATTAATGAATATGGAAACATACTACTGACGTCAATGGTATGTTTGACGATCTGGAACAATATCATAAAAAGGTGGATGAGTATCTGGGAGGCTCGTAATACGAAAATTTAAAAAAAAATATTTGGAAATGGTTTGATTATATGTATTTAAGGAAAATCGACGTTTCGGCCATTTCGGAAATATTCGGGGTTTTTGGCTCAAAATCACGCGACTCGTTCAAAAATTTCAGGAGTATCTTCTTGCGGAGGGAGGGTTCTCCTACTAAAATGGTACACACCTTTGTAGCGTATTTTCACCGAAGGATATGTTCTGGGTATTAGAGTTATACTCGTCGTCGGTACTATTTTTTTAAATCCACTGTGGCTCGATGCTGGTCACAAAAAGGCGACATAGGGTTACTATCAATTATCTACTAATGGTGATGACTCTCGTCGCAAAGTTTTAACGATTAGCATCATACTGGCTTAGTGTTGATCGCGCCCCAAGGGAGCCTTCTATTTTTTCGGCTGCTTCTAAGAGCTACAATTCCCGACGTGCGAATAGTAGCAATCCCGACCATCGGTCACTACCACGCATCTTAGCCCTTATACCATATGCCAGCACAGAAGCTATAAAACTGCGACTCCGAACTCATACCTTTGTCGACATTACTTTCCTAGAAGCTCTAGGTGTAGCTCCGAAAACTTTCTGACGGATGTTTTGTTCTGTCGAGCTACATCAAAGAAACACCTTGAAACGTTAGGGAGTAACTAATTCTAGACTAGTTCGACTATCCCTTGATATCCCTTTCGACCATATCGAATGAACAATAAATGGTCTAGGCAGTCTTAAAAGAGTAGTAACGCGCCGAAAGCCGCCGCCGTGCCGATATTTTTGACGTTCGGGGGGCGGCGTTTGTCGGCGGCGTATATCTCTAATATAGACGGACCCGACGAACAAACATTTTCTAAATTCGCTACAATATGGAATTATTCTGGTATTGAGAAGCTCTTTCTAACGTTATATTTCGCCCTGAGGCCGTTTTCACATAGTTGGTAAGGTTAACACGCGAAAACGTATTTGTTATAAAGAATGCTCAAATAGTTAGGTCAGAAGTTAATATAGAGCCTCTCAAGGCGAAAATAATGGTACATATAGCGTTTTTATACAATTCTTTTTGGTGTGAGGCAGTCTTTTATAACTTTTTTGGTATGCAACCCTACCCAGTCTAATACATTTCATATCTATATCATATCGTACATAAGGCCCGTGTGCGCATAAGTAAATATTTGCAAAATTCTTTTTTCGTTAGAAGTTGCGTATTATGACTGTGTAGCACATACAGCACATCAATCTGCAAAATTATTGTTTAAAAGGTAAACATTAGATAAAAAGAAACGTTCCCTAACGTTTGTTTCCGCACCGACCACAAACCCAAAGCGGAACAACTGATATTACCTCACATTAAAGCAGATTGGGGTTTTGAGTAAAAAAATCTTACTGCCGGGATAAGGAATATTGTGTTCGAAGGAAGAATTAGTGTGGCGAGGGAGGGGCGTCGGTGTATCTAGCGGGTACTAAAAATTGCTTGCAATAACGAAAACCAAATATCCCAAATTCAATAGTTACAGAGAAAAATTCTTTTAATACCAATTCAACATCGACGTGTAGATTGCGATGAATATTATAGCTTGTCATAAGCGCGTGTATATGTGAGTGATACTTCTACCGATGATTGTATACTTTTGTGAGTATCTCAGATATATGCATGTGCTTGTGCATATCTCTCCGCTTCTTGTATGTACATATATGACATAATGTTTGATTTGTTTATGTAGATACAAGTGACTGCTTAGTATAGGCTTAGAGATGATAGTATGCTTTAGTGTTGCTAATATTCGTCACAGTATACTGAAATTCGATAGTATTCTTCAATTTCACGCTGTAAATTCGTGCGTGCAAGTCTTGGTTTTCGAATTTCAATCTCATACTTATCACATAGTATCCCGAAAATAATAATTTTTTTTTCGGAGTCGAAAAATTCCCGTTCAAAAAATTGTCCTAGGTGAAAATGTTTGAGTTCCCAGGTATCCCTATAGCAATATCATGTTGAATCATGCATCCTTTTTATTTTACGAACTTTTTCCATAAAAGTCCACATATAAAAGTAAAATCTGTATTTTTATTTTTTGAGTCCGATAGAACTAGTTAAACTCCGACTTTTAAAAATAAAACTCCGGAAATAAAAGTTAAATCCGGACTTTTATTCTTAAAAGTCTGAATTTCACTAGTTCTATCGGACTCAAAAATAAAAATACGAAAATAACACAAGTTTACAAATTCAGGTCAACTTTTGGATCTGAGCAGATAAGAACGATTCTTAACTATACTTGATATGCTGAATACGAAACTGCATTCAGTTTTTTAAGATTGATTCTAGTTTCCTAGTTGTCGCATGATAGCACCATTGTGCTGTTATAGCAGCTTTTAAATAGTGCCACTGCTTGATAAGTCATTTCAACTGTAACTGTCAAATAATATAAGTGATTACAGCAAATAAAAATGCAGAGACAGTGTTGCAAAGTTGATTCAAAGTGTTTCTGTTACGTTTGTGTTTGTTACATGATTATAAAAAAGTGGCAAAATAATAACAAATGCGCTCAAAGATGCGTATCTGCACTACTTTGGTTTCAGAGTAGCCGACACTCATAAGTCATGGATACCGAAATTTATTTCAACAGGTAATTGGTATCTTAATTGGGATGCAATCTGGATTCACCAAATTTTGTGGTTTTTTATGCTTGTGGTATAGCCGCGCAACTGGACATCATTATGTGAGAAAAGAATGGCAAAGTCGTACTCAATATGAGCCTGAACAGCAAAATGTCTCCGCTGAACCACATTGTAAATCCACAAGACATTTTCCTGCCACCTCTTCACATTAAACTAGGCCTTATAAATAACTTCGTCAAAGCATTAAACCGTGAAGGACCGGCTTTTCAGTACATAGTCAAGTTGTTTCCTAAATTGTCATATGCAAAAATCAAAGAAGGAATATTTTTCGGACGTGATATTAGAAAATTAATGGCTGATAAAAATTTACAAAATGTTTAACGCCCGATAAAGCAGCCACATGGGCATCTTGTCAAAATATCGTTTACCACTTTCTTGGTAATCACAAATCCCCTAATTTTAAGGAAATTATTGGCGATATGTTGAAAATTATCGAAAGATTGGAGCTAGAATGTCTCCAAAGAAGCATTTTCTGCATTCCCATCTCTATTTTTTCCCGAAAACTTGGGTGATACGAGCGACAAACAAGGAGAGCGGCTACACCACGATCTAGCCAAAATTGAAAGACGATACCAAGGATTTCGGGATAAAGGCATGATGAGCGACTACTGTTGGACTCTAATACGCGAAACAGATACTAAACAATACAAAAGGCAAAGTTCCACCAGTCTTCATTTCTGATTTGTTACTTTTAAGTTAATAAAATGAATATTATTTGACAAAAATCTTTAAAAATTAATTTATTGACTGTATTAAAAACTAGAATCAATCTTAAAAGACGGAATGAAGAATCGGATTCAGCGTCATAAATTGTCTTAAAAACCACTTTTAGTTGTCTAGATCCAAAACCGTGTATACTTGTGTAATTTGTATCTTGATCCAAATATATTTAAAATCCAAAATTAATAGTTTTGCAAGGAATTATATTATAAAAGGAATAACAGTTTCAGCCCCTGCATATACACAAAGTTACTTGGAAAATTGTTTTGAAATTTTCTTCCGCACGTTCCCTCCTCAATACGAAAATGTTTCTGGCAGCATCTGCTAGCTCCACTACTTCGCCTAAATCCTGATTGACACTTTGTAGAGCGGGAGCAGTTTTAAAGTCGCCTTGACCAAAATTCTAAAAGTTCCAAGCAATTTTTAAGCGACCGTATTACCGAAAGTATTAATTTTACAATAAAAACGAATTTTGGCTTATTTGGGGTTTTAAATGCCATATTGATTGGTACTTACGTTCCATCTAATATTATATTATTATAAATGGCAAAGTTTTGGATGTTTGGATGTTTAGATGTGTGGATGTTTGGATGTTTGTCCAGACGTTTGTCTTTGTGACTCAATCACGCAAGAACGGCTGGACGGATTTGGATGAAATTGGCACACATATAGCCAATATTCCAGAAGGATCTACTAGCTATATATTTTTCAAAAGGGCGGAGGTCCCCGCCCCCACGAACAGTTATAATTTAATTATTATATTTTTTAGTCTTGCGACTGAATCACGCCAGAACGACTACACGGATTTTGATGAAATTTGGGACACAGACAGTAGTCTACTAGCGAATTTTTTTTCGAACATGGAAAGGGGGTGGGCGGTCCCACGACCCCTTCGAGCAATTACTTTTTAATAATTTTTACACATAATAACTTTACGTATACTGGCCTTCACCAATATCACAGACTCAATGGGTCAAATAAGTCGAGGGCTTACAAAGTAAGCAGTGACACCCTCCGCTCCCTTTTTCTACCCCTCTGGTGTAAAATCATTAAATTGTTATAACTCAATATAAATTTTCTCCTAAATCAATAGTTTTTGGTATCTGGCACATACAGACCGAGATCTGAACAATTTTGGAAAACGAGCAGCGGTACTTCTCCTCCCGCCATCCGCCATCCATCAATTGTTTTTATTAGCACGCTTTTATTAGCTTTACCTGTATGTTTCTTTGTAACTCTTCATTCGCTCCAACGCGCCTGCTGCCTTATTAAAATGTTCTACAATTAGCTTCGCCTTATTTGTAATCCCGTTGGGGTCATATCGAGACCCTTCCGGGATCATTTTTGGATGGTTGTCGGGATCCGTCCGGGATCCCGCCGGGGTGATTTCGGGACTTTTTCGGTACTATTTCGGGATAATTTTGCGACCCTTCCGGGATCATTTCTGTATAGTTTCGGGATCCGTCCGGGATCCCGTCGGGGTTATTTTGAATATTTTCGGGACTATTCCGGGATTTTTTCACGAACATTTAGGGGACCTTTCCGGCAACATTTCTGGATGGGTTTCGGGATCCGTTCGGCATCCAGTCGGGGTATTTTCGGGATCATTTGCCTACCTTTGAGAGATAAATTCTTGATGGTTTCCGGGATTACGGGACTTTTTCAGGGTCATTTTGGGTCCCTTCCGCCATCATTTCTGGATGGTTTTCGGGATCCGTCCGGGATCCCGTCGGGGTCATTTCGTGACTTTTTCGGGATCATTTGGGGTCCCTTCCGGCATCATTTCTGGATGGTTTTCGGGATCCAATCGGGATCATTTCGGGGACTATTAGGGGATCATTTGAAGACCTTTCCGGCATCATTTCTGCATAGCTTCCGGGATTCGTTGGGGATCATTTCGGGACCTTTAGGAGATCATTTGAAGACCTTTCCGGCATCATTTCTGCATAGTTTCCGGGATCCGTCGGGGATCTCGACGGGGTAATTTCGGGATCATTTCTGCATAGTTTCCGGGGTTCGTCCGAGATACCGTCGGGGTCATTTCGGGACTTTTTCTCGACTAATACGGGATCATTTGGGGAACCTTTCGGCATCATTTCTGGATGGATTTCGGTATCCGTCCGGGATCCCGTCAGGGTAATTTCGGGAACAATTAGGGGATCATTTGAAGACCTTTCCGGCATAATTTCTGCATAGTTTCCGGGATCCGTACGGGATCTCGACGGGATAATTTCGGGACTATTTCGGGATCATTTCTGCATAGTTTCCGGGGTTCGTCCGAGATACCGGCGGGGTCATTTCGGGACTTTTTCCCGGTTAACACGGGATCATTTGGGGTCCCTTCCAGCATCATTTCTGGATGGATTTCGGTATCCGTCGGGGATCCCGTCTTGGTCATTTACGGGACTTTTTCTCTACTAATGCGGGATTATTTGGGGGCCCCTTTCGGCATCCTTACTCGATGGTTTTCGGGATCCGTCCGGGATCCGCGCGGGATCATTTCGGGACTCTTAGGGGATCATTTGAGGACCTCTCCGGCATCATTTCTGCATAGTTTTCCTGGATCCGTCGGGGCTCTCGGCGGGGTAATTTCGGGACTATTTCCGCATCATTTCGGGTACCTACCGGGTTCACATCTGGATGGTTTTGGTATACGTCCGGGATCCCGTCGCGATCATTTCGGGACTTTTTCGGGATCATTTGGGGTCCCTTCCGGCATCATCTCTGGATGGTTTTCGGGATTCGTCCGGGATCCCGTCGGGCTCATCTTGGGACTTTTTCGGGATCATTTGGGTTCCTTTCCGGCATCATTTCTGGATGGTTTTCGGGATTCGTCCGGGATCCCGTCGGGGTCATTTCGTGACTTTTTCGGGATCATTTGGGGTCCCTTCCGGCATCATTTCTGGATGGTTTTCGGGATCCGATCGGGATCATTTCGGGACTATTAGGGGATCATTTGAAGACCTTTCCGGCATCATTTCTGCATAGCTTCCGGGATTCGTTGGGGATCATTTCGGGACCTTTAGGAGATCATTTGAAGACCTTTCCGGCATCATTTCTGCATAGTTTCCGGGATCCGTCGGGGATCTCGACGGGGTAATTTCGGGATCATTTCTGCATAGTTTCCGGGGTTCGTCCGAGATACCGTCGGGGTCATTTCGGGACTTTTTCTCGACTAATACGGGATCATTTGGGGAACCTTTCGGCATCATTTCTGGATGGATTTCGGTATCCGTCCGGGATCCCGTCAGGGTAATTTCGGACAATTAGGGGATCATTTGAAGACCTTTCCGGCATCATTTCTGCATAGTTTCCGGGATCCGTCGGGGATCTCGACGGGGTAATTTCGGGACTATTTCGGGATCATTTCTGCATAGTTTCCGGGGTTCGTCCGAGATACCGTCGGGGTCATTTCGGGACTTTTTCTCGCTATACGGGATCATTTGGGGTCCCTTCCAGCATCATTTCTGGATGGATTTCGGTATCCGTCGGGGATCCCGTCTTGGTCATTTCGGGACTTTTTCTCTACTAATGCGGGATTATTTGGGGACCCTTTCGGCATCGTTACTGGATGGTTTTCGGGATCCGTCCGGGATCCGCGCGGGATCATTTCGGGACTCTTAGGGGATCATTTGAGGACCTCTCCGGCATCATTTCTGCATAGTTTCCTGGATCCGTCGGGGCTCTCGACGGGGTAATTTCGGGACTATTTCCGCATCATTTGGGGTACCTACCGGGATCACTCTGGATGGTTTGGTATCCGTCCGGGATCCCGTCGCGATCATTTCGGGACTTTTTCGGGATCATTTGGGGTCCCTTCCGGCATCATTTCTGGATGGTTTTCGGGATCCGTCCGGGATCCCGTCGGGTCATCTTGGGACTTTTTCGGGATCATTTGGGTTCCTTTCCGGCATCATTTCTGGATGGTTTTCGGGATTCGTCCGGGATCCCGTCGGGGTCATTTTCGGACTTTTGCGGGATCATTTGGGGTACCTACCGGCATCATTTATGGATGGTTTTCGGGATCCGTCCGGGATCTCGTCGGGGTCATTTTGGGAATTTTCGGGATCATTTGGGGTCCTTCCGGCATCATTTCTGGATGGTTTTCGGGATTCGTCCGGGATCCCGTCGGGGTCATTTCGGGACTTTTTCTCGACTAATACGGGATCATTTGGGGACCCTTTCGGCATCATTTCTGGATTGTTTTAGGGATTCGTCCGGGATTCCGTCGGGGTCATTTCGGGACTTTTTCTCGACTAATACGGGATAATTTGGGGACCCTTTCGGCATCATTTCTGGATGGTTTTCGGGATCCGTCCGGGATTCCGTCAGGGTGATTTCGAGACTATTAGGGGATCATTTGAAGACCTTTCTGGCATCATTTCTGGATAGTTTTGGGGATCCGTTCGGGATCCCGACGGGGTCATTTTGGGAATATTTCGGGATCAGTTTGGGGTACCTACCGGCATTATTTCTGAATGGTTTTCGGTATCCGTCCGGGATCCCGTCGGGGTCATTTCGGGACTTTTTCGGGATTTTTTGGGGTCCTTCCGGCATCATTTCTGGGTGGTTTTGGGGATACCGTCGGGGTAATTTCAGGACTTCTTCGAGATCATTTGGGTCCCGTCCGGCATCATTTCTGGATGGTTTTAGGGATCCCTCCGGGATCCCGTTCGGGGATAATTTCGGGACTATTTCGGGATCATTTGGTGCACCTTCCGGCATCATTTATACATGGTTTTCGGGATCCGTCCGTTATCCCGTCGGGGTAATTTCGGGTACTTTTTCTCGAATAATACGGTATAATTTAGGAACCATTTCGGCATCATTTCTGGATGATTTGCGGAATCCGTCAGGGATCCCGTCAGGGTCATTTCGGGACTATTAGGGGATCATTTGAGGACCTTTCCGGCATCCTATCTGGATGGTTTTCGGTATCCGTCCGGGATCCCGTCGGGGTCATTTCGCGACTTTTTCGGGATCATTTGGGGTCCCTTCCGGCATCATTTCTGGATGGTTTTCGGGATTCGTCCGGGACCCGTCGGGGCCATATTTGGACTTTTTCGGATCATTTGGGGTACCTTCCGGCATCATTTCTAGATGGTTTTCGGGATCCCGTCGGGGTAATTTCGGGACTTTTTCGGGATCATTTGGGGTATTTTTCGGCATCATTTCTACATGGTTTTCGGGATGCGTCCGGGATCCCGTCGGGGTCATTTCGGGACTTTTTCTCGACTAATTCGGGATCATTTGGAGACCCTTTCGGCATCATTTCTGGATGGTTTTCGGGATCCGTTCGGTATCCCAGCAGGGTAATTTCGGGACTATTAGGGGATCATTTGGGGACCTTTTCGGCATCATTTCTGGATAGTTTTCGCGATCCGTTCGGGGTCCCGTAGGGGTCATTTCGGGACTATTTCGGGATCATTTTGGGGTACCTTCCGGCATCATCTCTATATAGTTTTCGGGATCCCGTCGCTTCGGGACTTTTTCTCGACTGATACGGGCTCAAATGGGGACCCTTTCGGCATCATTTCTGGATAATCTGCGGTATCCGTCCGGGATCCCGTCAGGGTCATTTCGGGACTATTAGGGGATCATTTGAGGACCTTTCCGGCATCATTTCTGGAGTTTTCGGGATCCCGTCGGGATCATTTCGGGACTTTTTCGGGGCTATTTCGGGATCATTGGGGTATTTTCCGACATCATTTCAGTATGGTTTTTGGGATCCATCCGGGATCCCGTCGGGGCCATTTCTTGACTTTTTCGGGATCATTTGGTGTCCCTTCCGGCATAATTTCTGGATGGTTTTCGGGATCCGTCAGGAATCCCGTCGGGGCCATTCCTGTACTTTTTCGGGACTAAGACGGGATGATTTGGGGAGCCTTTCGGTATCATTTCTGGATGGTTTTCGGGATCTGTACGGGAACCCATAAGGGTAATTTCGGGACTTTTCGGGACTATTTCTGAATCATTTTGGGACCCCTCCTGGTTCATTTCTGGATGATTTTCGGGATCTGTCCTGGAATTTTAGTATCATCTTGGGACCCTTCCGGGATCATTTTAGGTCTCTTCGCAACCGGTAGTTCAGCACACATGCCTTTTTAAATTATGAGCTTTTATGGCCGTGGATTTACTGCTAATTATTCGTAATTAAAATTCGGTATATTTTATCTTCAATCTAACACAGCTTTTTTCGTTCTATAATAGTGTAAGGAACTGTTATAACTATAATTACACTTTTTGTAATATTTTAATCAACTAAAACCCGAAAAAGCAACACTATTTTCATCTAAAAATTCTCTTTAGTTTTAGCTAATTGTAGTTCACACCTTTGTTCTATGAGTAGTAATTCTTTCACCCCTTTCATATCAGTTAATTTAATTTAAAAACAAAATGTATTTTTTTAATTCGAAAAACTGTATTGTACTATTCATGAAAGCGTGCCTTTCAGCTTATCTTCTCATTTAGTTCTTTTTTTTTACTAAATTACAAAAATAAAATACATTAGACAAAAATAATTTTTTAAACAGATAACTTGATAAGCAGGCTAACGTGAATAGCACAATATTTTATTTTCTCCTTGCGGACGGGGCCGCGGGTAAAGGCTAGTATTCTATACATCATGTGACTAAAATTAGCTTTTATATTTTTAAATACTGTGATGCTGCTTTAAAAAAAATAAATTTTGATAAATCTGAAGTCAACTCCCCTGCGGCCGGGCCTGGATACCATCATGAAATCACAGTGGGATTCTTGTTTTGTGCATGATGAAGGAAACAAATTTTCGAACGAAAATCTATTTAAATCATGATGTAAAATAACCAGACAGATGAAATCAATAGTAGAACAACCAAAATTTACGACCCTCATAATCCGGTCTGAATTTTAAAGTAATAGGGAGATTTTCCAGATCAAAAGCGAATACGGCATTTGGAGCTTATATATGAAGCGTGGAAATTACTTTGTGGTTGCGTCGAAAATCTTCACATGACAACGAAGATCGTTAAGAAAACCTTCAAAAAGTCATTCTTGAGTAAAAATTGTTGTTGTGTCGTAGCGATTAGACACTCCCAAATTATTAAATAAAAATTATAAAATTAACAAATTGCTTCAAATAAATGTTTTCATACAGTTTAAAAAAAGCAATACGGGCAATCCCCGATTAAATCATACAAACCCTCCCGAAGGTTTATATATATATCTATATATCATACATACAAGGCGACTGCGACTAAGCACGATTCCTCCAGAATTTCTGCTGCTTCTCACGGTTATATTTTCTCGCTGAAAGACGCTGCCGTATCTGGTAGCCTGTGGGATCTACATACATATTTCTGGATTGACACGGTGAACAGCTACCATCAATCCATGTAGCTAAATTTAATGGGGGTTACACTGAATGACAGTCCTTGGTCGGGAAAAATCCGAGTCGCTCCGGTACATAGAACCGACTGGCCTTGGGAAGCGAGTCCGCTCCGGTACATAGAACCGACTGAAGGTGCCACAGGGTGGTTGTCCTATCCCCACTTTTGTTTAACTTCTACATATCAAAGCCCAGAAGGAGTTACTATCGTTTCCTACGCCGATGACTGCTTAATAATGGCCACAGATCGATGAGTTTTGCAACAGAATAAACGGCTACCTCCCTGATCTCTACAGTGTTTTTTGCGTTCCGCGAAACCTGACATTATCACCGACACCCCACATGACACCAACCATATCTTTTATTGTAATCTGGGAACCAACGCCTCTAACACCCCTCTCATTATGGTCCACCATGTTGAAACAGCAAGTTTCCTTGGACTCCCCGTTAGAGAATATTGATGGCAATTTGTGATCGGTCGTACCTATGGATGGGTCGAAGCACTGCTACAACAACAAA